>JADDOH010008770.1:0-152328 GCA_016648135.1 Agrypnia vestita
CATTTCCGCGACAAGATATGCGAGTCCCGGTGTGCACACGTCAAATGACCGCGTCATTGTCCCCGAAACATGAGCGTAGATGTTGATGCGACATGTCGAGCGGAATGTTTCGCGATTTGTCCCCTAGTGAATACATGGCTTTAATATTTATTTCACTGTTGAGTGGGTATTATGCAATGCCTATCCAATATATCTAAAGCTAGCTGTGCGCTGTTTAGTGCACGACATTCGAAACGCATTCAAAATTATCATTTATTGTATAAAGAATTCAACCATATTTGATTCTTGAAAATTTGACACTCTTCATCGTTCTTCCGTTTGCAAAAAATACCTTTGAAAGTCACGGTTAAAATATAGAGGAAGTCTGTAAATAGCGAAGTATAGATGATTAAAGCTTAGCTTGATATTCTATAATTTATTATTTTTTTGAAATAAATAAGTTTAAACATTTAGTAAAACACTAAGCAGAAAACATCTTACCGGAACTCGAATCTCGAACTTTACCGGGAGAATAAGTTAACGAAATTGAGACTTTAATAAAATGTAATTTTATTAAAATATATATATTTTGTAGTTATATTTTGTATTTGATTAAGGCACATTAGGTATAATAGCCATAATTAAAAATATTCAGATAAATAGTAAGTAGACACATCAAAGACTCCATTTACTATCCATCAGTAGACAAATAAAATAAATGTACGTAACACATATGTACCTACATAATATCTGTGTTAAATATTACAATATTTCAAAATAAAACTTTTGTATCATATTTGTGTATACCTACTCACGTTTGAAATACAATAGGTACTTTTATTGTTACTGAATTATTTAGTAATCTTCACATAGCGAACATAAGAAATTCCCGTTCATCGTACCTAAGCAAAACCTAAGCTCTATGAATGGAAACAAAATTCCTTAAAACATTGCGTAGATTTCCGTATCCGTGAGTACCCAACAAAACTAACTAATTAATTACAAAAAATAAAATAAAGTTTAGGTATTGCACTGGCACATTTTTTTGGGTTACGAAGTTCTAAAAAACAATCGGAGTAGGTTTTACCTAAGGGTGGATTTTAAAAGCACACAACTTTCTAAAATAGTAGGTTCACCAGCCACAGTTCACACCCATCAAAAATTGAACATTGGTTAGCGTCTTTACTAAGCCCTAGTATATACCTATTTATAGTATCTTTTTGGCGGTCCTCGGAGAGGCAGCGTTAGAAACATCGCTATCGTTGCCGCCTTCGGGTTTGTTGGCCCGGGCTGCCCCATCTCCGGCTGTTTAATTTATTTTTTTAGCCGTGAATTCTAACGAAATTACGGACGGACAGACAATGAAATTATTATATTTAGATTATTAATATGTATACAGTTAACACTTTTAGAAATAATAGTGTTAATTTGCTAGTAGATAGTAATGTTTTTCTTTTTCGAATTTCCACACATACACATATGTCAGAAAGGACTCGGAAGGATAACATTTATTTAAAAAGTTTACGGTTTCACTAGTAAACAGTAGGTACTTCTTTACTATCTATATATGTATATAAAATTTAACTCTGTCGATCATGTTTATCGTATCATGCACCGTCATAGTTTTCTTACAGTGTAAATAACGATTATACTGAAAATAATTTTAATAACGCTGAATATTTTGATCAACAAGTTTTTTTTTTACATTTCCACTGATTAAGAAAAGAATAAAAACGTTTTTTTTTGTGGGAACTAAATTGATGTTACACCACTGGTAATCATTGTTTTCTTTTAAGATAACTCATTCTAAGGATGCTGTCTACTTCATATATTTATTTGCGATAGGGAATAATGATGAATGATAAATTTTGAATTAAATTTTAGCTCATTGTGTCTACCTTTGCGATACTGAATTATCGACCGCTTTACATGACACGTGCTGAAATATCAAGTAAAATGTGTAGAGGGTTTTTTATTAGACTTTTTTACCCTTCCAAATTCATGTAATAAAATGAAACTTATGATAAGTGTCAAAACTATAGAGCTGATGCACTTATAGCAGTAGACTTAGGTCTAGCCGAATGTAGAGTAGTGAGAGTATCGTAGACTGAAGTATCATAGAATTGGAAAAAAAAATTGACCACGTGTGGAACTTAACTTGAAATATATATAATTTTTAGCGGAGTTAACATGGAAGTGCATTTGTAAAATTACATATTTTAATTAAAATGTCATATTTTTGTGATTTATTTGCTTAATCCTTGTAATAAATACCACCGGAAGAAAAGTGAAAATCATTAGAAATGTGTTTATTTTAGAAAAGTGTTCCATGGAAATTGTTAAACAATTAATTACAGTATAGTATAGTAGTAATGCCATCACGTAGAAAGTAGAAAGCACATAGACCTATTTTTGAATCAGGCATTAGCGCCCTTGAGGTGAGTACCTACCTACTCACAAAAACGACTCTATATAAATGATCAAATTATTAGTAATTATTATTATTATTATATCTATGAATATTTTAAATAATGTTCTCTTAAAGTATTTATCGATGGCATTAAATGATCTTTGATCACTAAAGATACTTTGGATTATTAAAGTATTTTACACATAATTGTAAATCGATAGGTCTGAATATTTGAACAGTGAATGATATTTTTTCTCCTATCCTACTAGCCGGAACGGGTATATTTATATGTGCTAAGTTTTTTAATAAAGTTTTTATTTTATTTGTATAATCTATGTGCATGCCATACATACGTACCTATAGGTAAAGGCACGTTTCCTACGTGTTCAAAGCTCAAAAGATTATTATTACTAATTGCTAAAAAACCTTGTTTGTTTTATTACTTAAGCATTTTGCGAATATTTTTTTAATACACGTACCTACCTAGGATTTGATCTCAAGGTGAACTCCTAAATATTGATACTGTGATGTTTTTTAAATTATTTAATATAAATATTCATATATTGCCGGGCTCTAGTCAGAAAAGTGTTTCTAGTGTCAGAAAATAGATCTTGGGCTGGATCCCAAATTTTCAAATTTCCAAAAATTCAAGGATTACAAAAATCAAGCCTATACTTAGTAAAATTTGATAAAAATAAACAATATTAGAATTGTGAATAATATTAAATTACCTTTGAAAACGAATTTATTTCGTTTAGAAAATTTTAGGTTTATAAGGTATATTTTTTATAATATTTACTAGTCAATGAAGCTCAGAGAAACAATTAAAAATTCTCCAGAACCCACCCCATTAGAACCCTAATTCACAACAAAACTTCTTGAAAGAAAAAAAAGAATCACAAATGATCTGTTAAATAATTCTAGTTAGAGACGGTTTAAAATAGCCTTAAATTGAACCATTTATGATCCTGCGCTGAAGCCTATTACCTGTGCAGTGCCCCAAGGCACTTTAATTTGGTCAAAAAATTACATAGTAGGTACACGTACAAGAATGTTTATTGAAAACAACAAAGTTTCATTATAAAATGATTGAAATGAAGAAATTATATATTACTCCATAATCGAAAAGCGCATGTAAATAATTATGAATTAATTTCTAATTCAATAATTACAAACATAAATAGGTAATAAGGAAAAGAATGATGTTTTTAAAAAATCAAAAAAAAAACAAAAAATTATAAATTAATGTATAATGATTACAATCATTTTTATATAGGTAGTTAAAACTTGTAGAAATGTTGATATTAGAATTAAGGAGTACCTACTTAAGATTTTTAAATAGTAATAAATATTCTAAATTTTCTAAACAGCTTTTGAAAATGCACCATTATTTTGATATTATTAAGGGTTCAGAAATTATACAAACAAATAACATAGGATTACAGTTAGATATAAGAAATTTTGGAAATTAGGAAAAGTGTTTATATCTAATTAAATATTATAAATAACCAGATATTTTTTGCAAATAGTTACCTTTTAAATTTGTGTTCACATTATTTCTTAGTTATATATTCAACTACCATACATTTATTTTTGTTTTTGTTAATGTCTATATTTCGTACTTCAATTTTTAGTATGCGTACGTTGCATCCTGATGAAGGGACCATTAACCCTGAAATATATTGTTTTGAAACGAAACGAAAATTCAATAAAATTGTGGTTTATACAGTGTTTTCTTGTTAATTGTATGAATAAATATTTATATGATCGCAGGACTCAGATATTGTACATATGGATGCGAAGTAAATGATATATCTCGTAATATTCCTATCAAAATAATTATCGCATTATTCCGATATAAATTTTGACGTAGGTACAATATTTCATTGTCTAAGGCCTGTTTAATGGGCATGTTTACATTGATTTGAATATCAAAGAAGAATGGTTTGATTTGATTTGAATATCAAAACGTAGTCTTAAATAGTAAATAACCTCATAATAAATATCCGGTTACAATAAAATTGATTTAAATAAAGTTAGCAGCTTCTCAAACTGGAAAAAATAATTGCTTCGCTGGAAAATATATCTGACACGTGTCGATTGAATTACTTCGGGTTGGTGGCGGGACTAGTCCATGGCGATAAAAATTGAAATCCCGATTACACTTCACTTTTTTTTGAGAAATAAACAAACTTGCAATATTTGAATGACATTTTGTTTGACACCTTTTGGTGAGGTTTTTTTCAATGCATCGATGACGAGGGAGGGAGAGGGCCGGACGCGGCATATCGAAACGTATCGACGTTGTGACGGAAGAATTGTTTTAAAATGTTTTTTAACTCCCAGCGCTGGCACTGCTTTGACGTCAAAATGTCACCGCCTTTGAAGTACGTCAATTTAAAAATGTTTACAAAATAGAATATGTTTTATCGGAGGCTTGCGTAGAAAATTTGTCACGTGTACTGTATTAAAAATGGCACCTAAATACATATTGATCGTCAAACATATGCTATAAACAGCGCGATAGAAAATTTCGGAAAATTTTACATGAGCTTCGCGGATGGTTTGTGATATTTTTTATTTTATAAAAATTCAATACACACTATTGAATTTTTATTGATTTTTTTTCAAATTTTCTAGTCCCGTGAAAGTATAAACTTGTGTATGTAACCGGAGAATGTCACAAGTGTGATAGATAACTGTATTTTTTAATTACATATAACACATAAAAGCAAAGAAATATATATTATTAAGTAATTTTGTAGAAACTAACGAGGAAGAAATATGCAGGAACTAACAAATTCTATGCAAAGGTGGTACGGACATACGAATATAACATCTGAGACATACAAAGTTTTTGTGGTTTATTGCTGTAACAAAATAACACAAATTATAAGAATGTAAGAATTTAACCGCTATATTCGTCGTTTTTTGCATGGAATATGATTTATCAGAAATGAAAATATGTAAAAAAAATCACATTAGAAATAGCGGGTCTGAAAATTACGCAACATTTTATACGGTGGCGGATAGAGGTTTAATTTATAAAATTACGTTATTACAGGTATTTAGCATCTGTCTAGACAACAACGAGGAATAAATACTTAGGCAAAAAATTATATAAGTATATGCAGGGATGGTATAATATACGTGTCCGAGACATGTAATGTGTTTTTCGATACTTTATTTCAGTCAAAATAGGCACGCTTATTGAAGTTACTAATAATAATTTCATATTATCTTTTTTTATCTAAATATAATAATTTCGTTGTCTGTCTGTCGCTCCGTAACGTCGGTAACTTACTGGAATTACAAATTACACGGTCTTGAATTTTTTATATTATTATTTTATTACATTAATTTTTTATTACATTTAGGTTTAGGCAAATAGCCATTTAAAAAAAATCTTTCATATTCATTTATTTTCAGCATCAAAATCCAGCAATTATTATGTCCCGTGTTTTTCACGGGTGTATTTAATATTTAGTATATAATATATAATTTCAGGCTAGTATTTAATAATTTTATATTAACAAGCATTAGAGAACACAAACAAGTAGGGAAAATTAACAGCTTGATTAGTTATTAGAAGTTTTTTAATCTTAAATAAAATCATACTTTTTTATAGAAGATGGGTACATGAAATCCGTCCTAAAAAATTAAACAGATTTTAAATAAAATTGACAAATTATAACACATTTTTCTTTTCATAGAAATACTGCACGAAATTTTATCCGCAATCCAATAAAAACATTTCATACATGTATAATATATTCATCTTGCACGCACTACGATATTCACTTATACGAGAATTTATTACACTTTTGATCAAAATAAATTTTCATATAATCTGTGTCAGTCCGTCCATTCGATATAAATATTCCCAATGAATTTAAAACAACAATATCCAATGCGAATAGTTTCTTTTTTTGCAATATAGCCATAAATTCGAATAATACGAGTTAATATTTTGCCTAGACCTGTTTTTATCGCAGACAATTATATATTGCTTCAAGTGTTCGCTTATTGAAGTCACTAATTACATATCTGAAAATAACTTGATGAATAGTCTTTAAACTTTAATTGTTTAAATAAATGAACAGAAGAACTGATCGGTCATTACTAATTATTAAAAACGAAGATTCGAAAATCTATGGTGAGTGAAGTTGAGTTAATGTATTGCTGGTTGTAGCGTAGTAGATAAAATATAGAAAGAACCGTTAAGATAGTTTGGTACGTAGAACGTATGAGCGAGGAAGGGATGGCAAAGAACATTATGAACATTATAACAAAGGGCATCCGCGAAAGACCTGGCACCATCAAATAAACCCAACATTAAAAAAGCGAAAAAAAGCTACTTATTTATACACGCGTAATGTAATATTAAGAAATCTATCAAATGTCAATATCTCTACTTCATTATTAGGTTCAGTTTAATATTTGGACGAAATAATTAACAGGTGTATATTAAACATACTGATGTCTTTCAACATTTAAAATAATATTCATCATATTACAATTGACGAAATGTAAAATAATATATATAATAGGGTTTAATACATGATTGTTGTAATATCGCAAACAAATAAAAAACTAACCCATAAAAACCAAGTTTTCATTACACTCCCTTTCTCATTGAAAGGGAGTATAATGTCGTCGGTCGGGCTCGAAAATTAAACGATATATAAATCGTTAAAATTTCGAAAAATCCAAAATCATACTATAATTATTAAATTTTTTAAACGAATATTTGTAAGATCATTTTTATCGTCGCCACGAGTCTGTCTGCAAAGTTTCAGCTCGATTGGATTACGGAAAAAGGGTTAAAAATCGATCCAACGTTTTTTCGACAGACAAGCAAGCAAGTAAGCAGACGCTACGGGTTAAAAGAAAGGGAGTAAAAAAGACGGCCCTTTTAAAAGCATCACCAACTGAAAACCGTGCATGAAAAGATGTTTGAAATTGAACGGGAAAAAGTGGTGTGCTGGGATCGAAATTACCTGCTCGTGATTTTATAGAAAACAGCTCTATCTATCCCTTCCAAAGTCATGTTACAAATCACTATTAAAAATCAATTTCCACTTCAACTGATCACCCCGAAGGATGTGTCACGTGATAATATGGCGGCTTCGTACTAAAGTGAGAGATGATTTCGATTTTAGACTGAAAGACAGCAAAGACAGCAATATCCACTACTAGGTATAGCACTAAATAGCAAAAGCAGCAATACCCACTATTTGGTAGCTAACACAGCAATATCCATATTCAAAAGTCAAATATTTATTTATATACGTGTATAAAAGGAAAACTGAGGTGTCAGTGGTTTTTAGAAACTTATTTTCAATTAGATGTAGGTTCAATAGATTCCAGATAAATTTCCTCGAGTAGTGACAGGTTTTTGTATTTATTTCAGAAACGCCTCAGTGGAATATGATATAATGTTATCCTTTTTACTGAGTACGTGATGAACATTTGAAGTCAACGGCCTCGATAGGTCAATTATCGTCCAAGTACTGAGCGATCCCCGCAATCAACGTGCAGGTTAAACGTGTTTATAGGTATTCAGTACATTTTTACAAATGACTAATGTAAGATGGTATTCAAGACAAGATTAAATCATCCATTTATTGAATTATGTCGTATCTTTACTCAAACCCATGAGATTTCTTTGAAAATCCTGTCATAATATAATCACATCAATTAACATTATATAAATAAATTAATATCTATTTATAATATCACTTACCTGCGACATAGAACGTCATCAATAATACATTACATATAGATTAAGACTTTCGTGTCTGAAAAATCGTTAGTAATTGATTTTGTGTAGACTTTTATTTACTTACTAGCTGCAACCCGTCAAAAATGACGGAAAATTGGTTCGCCAAGTCTTGGTATATATTTATAGCATATTTTTGGCGCTTCACGGAGAGGAGGCCGTAGCAACGTTGAACGGCCGGTTCGGGTTTGGTGGCCCAGGGTTCAAGCCCATCTGCGGTCGTTTAATTTCTTTTTTTTTAACCGAGAATTCGAACGAAATTACGGACGTTACTCGAAGTTACGGGAATAGACAGGTGGACGGACGGACAGACAATGAAATTATCGTGTTTGATGGATGATATAAAAATAAAAATTATACTGTCGATTCCCGTATTTCGCGTGTATGAAAATAAAAACTTTTTTTACTCCCTTTATATTAACTCGTGGCGTCTATCTGTTTGTTTCTTTGACGCAAAAACTTTGGATCGATTTTTAACCCTTTTCCCGTGATTCAATCGAGCTGAAACTTTGCAAGCAGACTCGTGGCGACGACCAACAAGATCTAGCAAATTTTCGTTAAAAAATTAATAATTATAGTGTAATTTTGGATTTTTAGAAATTTTTAATGGTTTTTTCATACAACTTACTCAGTTGTATGAAAATATTTCGACGCATCTGGTAGACACTAAACCTGATTATAATATAATTTTGGATTTTTGGAAATTTTTTATTACTCCCTTTCGTAGCGTCGCTCGACCCAACGCGTAGGTTAAGCGCCAAACCAGTTTCCACTAGTAAATGAGAAAGGGAGTGTAATAAAAACTTTTTTATGGGTTAGTTTTTTAAAAAATTTAATTCGTTTAAATTACTTGGACGCGTTTCGCCTTAGGAGAGCTTTATAAATCTCAATTATTTATTGCTATAGAAATGATTATTGAAATGACTATTTCCATAAATTTGATTAAGATTATTTCTACTAACTTGCTTAATTAATTAAATAATTTAGTTTTTGTCATTTTAACGAGATATTCGTATTTAAAATATGTGAAACCTGACGAATAAATTTTAAAATGATATCTTTTCATACAAAAATGTGATTAAAACGCAAGAGAAGATACGAGAATAAATTATGAAATTTGCTTACTTTGCCGGACGATTCCTTAAAGAAAATATGAAAATAAATATACAGGATATCCCAAAAGTCAACATTATCCCATAGAGAACTGATAGGCCATCTTGTGACTGACCAGAATATTAATATATGACCTTAGTAAAAAATCGTTAGTTTTCGAAATATTGATAGCTTTATGAATTTCGTGAAAATCGACACTTTATATCAATTTTTCGTGTGCCACAGCTATAAAATTCCAAATTTTGAGATTATAATTTTGCTACGCAGCACTGAATAATCCTGCTACTGATAACAGAACGAAGACTCGAAGATAGATAGTAAAAAAAATGAACTCATGAATCGGGCAAAAAGTTTTTTTTTCTCCAAAGTGTAATTGTATTTTAAAATGTGAACAATAGCAGGGTTATTCAAAATGGCGTAGCGAAAATTAAAATCTTAGGGAATGGAATTTTGTAGCTATGGCACTCGAAAAACTGATGTAGGGTGTCAATTTTCATAAAATTCAAAATTCATCAGCCCTCTAAGGGATGACGTTGACTTTTGGACATTCTTTTTAAGTAAATATAAGAATAGGTAACATGTAAAAAAGTGAGGTAAATACGAGTTCTTCTAAATTATTATAATATTTTCTTATCAATTTAATAAAATTGTGGAACAATCAACGCAACTAACCCTACAGGAAAAGATAAATTAATTAACTAAGCTTAGCTAAAAATATTAAAACACCCCCGTTACTATTTATTTATTTATTTAAAACATTAATTTATTTTAAAAATAAGACATGTTAGCCTAGACGGGTTTGTCCTAATAATATGCATTGTGCTAATATATATAATAATTAGCTACATCATATTTACCCGAATTGAGAGAATATTGTGTTTAATATTGTCGTCATATATTCCTATTTGTATCTACAGGCTCGAATCTGCCGCGTTAAGCGTAAAGTGACGTGAGTGAGTCAGTGACGAGGAGTAGTCACGGTGCCTCCGTGCGGCGGCCCCATGCACCTGCCGGGCGGGGGCTGCGGGCGCGCGCCACCCTCCCCGCCCTCCTCGCCCCCGGGCCCCCGGAGCATGGAGCACCCGGGGGGCTCGCCGCCCTCGCACGACCTCTGGTGGACCGAGAGCCTCATCTGCGAGGCGCAGCAGGAACACCCCGGAGAGTTAGGTAACATTTGTCACATTACACTAGACTCCCGATTATCCAGGATGGATGGTGAAAATCCCGATAATCGAATTCACGGTTAATCCAAAAGTATTGAATAATTTACCAAAAATACATAATTTATTACTCGCTCTTTTGTAAAGAAGTGACAATGGTAACTGGACGCAACTTACCCTCACAAGACAGTAAAACAAACTAAATAATGAACTTATTCTTGCACTGTCCCAACACATTGCCTAGGTGGCTGTTGGGGTCGACTCTTCCCGTTCTCGGGCTATATCTTCTTCGATTTTGGGTATCGCTTTCATGCAGGCCACTTCTCTGTAATATTTTGGAGCATTGAGTCATCCAAGAGTTATTTGGTCTTCCTCTGGATGACTGTCGATGAAGCTCCGTAGACATTGCCTACTTCACCGTGTGGTCTGGTGGTCTCCATTTTATGTGCCCAATAAATAATAAACATGTTGCTTTAAAGTATCACTTTTGAAAGCAAACTAATAAAGCAGCAGCGATATCCGGCTACTTAAAAAACACAATATGGAGGAACAAGCACATGCTCACAGCAACCTGTCAGGTTTTGTAAATTTGGCTTTATGATGTCTGGTATAGAAACTAGGGCCTAGGATGTCTGAGATGAGAGTACTGTGCACTGTAGAAGAGAGGACTCTCAAGGACAGGTTTAGAAATTTTAAAATAAGAGTGACCTGTCAGACAGAAGACGTCGCGTCGTGAGATGGGGTAGGAAGAGACGGCGATACTGGATAGATCACGTGAATAGGATGGATGGTACAAGAATTTCCCATATTTATGGTTGCCCACAATATACCCATGTAACATCGCACAAGACCGCCAAAAAGATGGGAAGATAGCTGGTGCTCCATTTTCTGGGAGGACGACTCCCGTTCAAGATCATACCAACGATCTAAAACAAGAATAAAAAGACCTTTCAAAGTAATCTTTTAAAACTCAGATCAAAGAAGTAACAATGACAACTGCATGCGACAAACCTTCACAGTGACAACTTACTTAACAGTTTTACGATATCACTCTTCAGACATGGCGGACAGCTGATGTTTTCTACTTTAAACACGTGTTTGATCATTATGATAAATATGGAACATATTCATTTAAAAAAAATATTTTTTAAAAGATTCAAATTCGCCGGATAATCCGCATTCTGGTTAATCAGATCCCGGATAATCGAGAGTTCTGTATTATTATTGGTGCAACACGTTGATCTCGGTAATGAGACTTTCGGTTATTGCAACAATGATAATTATTTACTTAGAAAATGATCGGTAAAATTGTTTTCCTACCATCTACCTAGAGTACTATGTACATACTACATAGACGTTGAAAGACGAAAGTGTATAATTTTGAATATAGTATCTCCTAGCTAAGAGCAAAAACTTCAGGGGAGTCTTCTTCATTAAATTTTAAATAGAAAATATTCTTTACACAATTGGTGAAATTTCAAGGGTAAAGGGGATATGCGACATCAAAGATTACTTTTCTTTCAATATTTCTGACGTAATATTTTTTTTAAACGTTAAATTATCTAATTAAAGTAATTTGTATCGAATATTTAGATTATTTCATTACTCTCATATTAATAAACTGAAATAAATTAAAAATTCTTCTATTAAAAGCTCTTTACAAATATGCAGCAACAGCGCGGACGCTAAGGGTGGGCCCCGCACTCATTCACCTACGCCTTGCCGTGTAGTCGGGTTTATTAATAGTAATTAACAAAATTGTTCTTAATTCTAGGGTAGCATTTTTTTTATTAATATTGATTTTTGAAACTTCATTAAAATTTCAACAAAAGTAAATTTTAACTTACTAAAGTAGCTTCACCGCAAAGCAATTCACCGCTGAAAATTTATGAATATCCTTGAAATTGATGAATATCCTTGATAAATAAAAAAGATAATAATTTCAGGTGGGAATACCGAACATAAATACTACAAATATAATATAAATGCAATTATCGTACATAGCCTGTAAACAAAGATGTACAAGATGACAAGAAAAGATATGAGAAATAAATTACAGCATGTTCTAGAAAGAAAAAACAAGATCGAAACGGTAATGAAAACCTGAAAACTTATGTGACATTTAAAAAATATTTTCATTTCTATTCGATATATGCATTTTGTAATGCAAAATACAGAAAAAAATTATTAATGTATACTACGATCAGCCTTTGGTCCGAATACAGAGTCAATATTTAATGATTTAAAAGTTAAAGCGTACCTTAACCTTTAATTCATTAAGTATTGAGACTGTATATGGGCCTTAGAATGTGGCTGAGGTTTCGGTCATTCATAGCTAGACCCCTTTTGAGGTCAATTATTTTTTGGTTTTCAATGATTTCGATCGATAGTCCATGAGCTTTCATCTTAAGATAATGTATGTTTTAATTGAAACCCCGTTAGATGGACGAACTCGTAGTTTTTATACGAAACGACTCGCCCCGGCGTCCGCCGCTCCGCAGTGGACGCGTAACGATGCATGAAACCGCGCTCGCTGCTCCAATCAGGCGGCCCAGCGATTAGACTTTGCCAATCGTAAATTAATTTAAATACTCCGATGAGCGGTTTGGTGCAATATAAAGGCGTAATTAATTTATTGCGTGGACAAAAAATACTCGGACTGCTTCGTTAGCTAACTGTCTTCTGGGCTTTGTGTACATTTCGCGAAAGCAAAAAATCTACCGCATTTATTTGAACTAAATTATAAAATGTACTTTATTGCGTGGTCGAACGAAAATGTTTCGGACACTTTATTTATAATTTTATTATTGAATTTAAATTCCGCCGTCTTGTGTTGATAACCTTATAAAATGTGCAAAAAGATCTGGTCCGTTTATTGACTTCAATTTGAGTATATTATAGATATCTCACAGAGACGAAACTGTATTAATTATGGGAAAGTAGGTATAGAAGTCATTTGGGTGTACACAGGACTTATGACCTGTCTTTTTATGGTTGGCTTAAGTGATCACTTTACACAATTGCAAAATTCGCCATTTCCACCCATGATAGAATATACCATGCTTATTCATTTTTTGAAAGTTGTATATATGTTCAAATTGCGTGGAAAGCTTTCATATATGAGTTGTAAGCGCCTTTTCCATGCGGCCTGTACAAAGCCATTTTCATTCCCCTAAATCCCCACAGATGTCGCTAATGAGAAAATCTACATTGATTTTTTGACGGAATTTTGAGAGCAATATACTTTATTGTGTGTAATGAAATTCATCCGAATACTTGCATTACACTAGGATACGCCAGGAAATATTATTTCCAATTTTTGTTAAATTCCTTTTTACCAGTATTTACAATTCAGAATATTTTGAGTTTGTTTCCCATAATTAATACAGTTTCGTCTCTGTGAGATATCTATAATATACACTAATTGATTAATAATGTCTCTGTGACATAAATCCAGCACTGTTCTGAAAGATTTGAACAAACTCAAAAAGACTTCAATTTGAGTTATTTTTGTGAAGTGTAAGATGGGAATACCGAAACACCTCGTATTATTCAAATATTTCGTGAGAATCGTCAATCCATAAAAGGGGATTCATATTTTTATTCCATTTGTCAATCAATTTGCATTTATATACTGACTCAGTGCGTCATAGAAATAACCGTGTTTGCACATATTAAATAAATTCCTTCGTTCGATCTTGGAAAATACGGATGAATGATTAGTAACAAGCGCAGCGTGAACCATCTAATTATAAAAACTATTCTATACTTAATCATCAAAGTTAAAAATAACCATATGATGTGGGAAACTTTGGGATCGACAACTGCTAGCTGTGAAGGTCTCGAGCTGTTGACGAACTTTGAATAGGTCAGACCACCAAGAATAAAAATGTCACATCTGTTAATTATTACTCAGTTTCAATTCAATTGGGTGGGCACTTAGAGTACATACAAAGTGGGCACTTGTGCGCAGACACAATACGACTATAATATTAATATCCGAAATTCCCTAAAGTAAATGAAACTTAAATTATTATTATTGTTTCTTCGGACTGCTATTTCCACAGGATGTCAATTTCATGACACGTTCAACTACTTGCTATACGATGAAACTGAAGAATTTGCTTGTGTGTGAAAGTTATTTTGAGAAAACAGCAGATTTGTATGTAATTTTTTTTTTGTGAGCTACAATTTTAGAGTAATATACTAAATCTTCGTAAAATAAATTTTAAAAATAAATAAAATAGATATTCAGATAAATAAAATAAAAATTCTTCGATAAACAAGTGAAATTACAATTTTAGTTCTTCGATAAATAAATTTTTAAAAATATTAACTTAGAACAAAAAAAAGGAATCTGTTAAAGACTTATACACAGTTTCATTAATATTAAGAAAACACTTTGATGAAATACCACTATTTCTTGAAAAATCAATGTTTATATATCATGATACAATGTAGGTACACCAAAAATTAAAATTGGAAGTATGTGTAGACATTTTCATTGTCATTTTACTCTCTCAATTAATTATCATTTGGTGACCTTGGAACAACAATGTAGGTATCACTTGAAATGTATATCAAACTGGGATATTGAGCTTCAAAGGTTTTAATTTTAATTTTCTGATTTCTTCAGCAGAGTTTTGTTGAACACCTGTGGACTGATTTTTTACAAAAAATGTGTTATATAATTTAGAGTAATAGAATAAATCTGTTCTTGATTTCGGGTACGTCTTTTATATAACTTATATACTTTAATAATTTGTTGATGATGAGAGCGAATGCTCTTCTCCAAACTAAAATAGCGACAAATCTCAATGTGTGTGTAATTCACCCTTAATTAAAATATTCATGTTGCGCCACAAAGTAACTGCCAATTTACTAATAATACTAGATATAAACTTTTTACAATGTTAAAATCTTTTATGTTTTAAACACTCTAAATTGGCTATAATGTAACCCTGAAATATTTTAATTATTTGCTGCTTTCCTGTTTGTAGAGGAAATTTGTCGATTAAAATCGTGGTTCGTGACGTCATTCGCATAATAATATTGAAGCACAGATGCAACTGAATTAGACGCCATGCAACCAAAACAAAAGCTAGGCGTAGAACCGATCCTCGCAGAATGCCACAAGAACAAAGCACAGTTATCGACAATAACTCACTCACTTACCCTACATTTTTTACTTATCATTACACCGTTTCACCGCAGGAGTAGGCAGAGAGTAACCACACTCTTTTGTCCCGATACACAACTCTCGTGTTAGTCAAACGTTAACAGATTCTGTCAAAAATTAATGACTAACTAATATTGAAAAACTTTTTTTTTCACATCAAATGTTGCCCATTTGAATCAATTAAATAAATTGCAGGCTTTCATATGCAATTTCATTTTTGTTTGTTATTAAAGGCAAATATACCATTCAACTAAATAACTGATCTATTTTTTTAATAAAATCTTTCAAATCTAAAATAATACTTGACTTGCGTGAATTATTAGAAAAATATATGAAACAAACTGCGGAAACCTAATTTTATATATATATGAAAGAATGTTCGACATATATATGATATATATTCGATTCGATATAGTTCGACATATATTCGACAATATATATATATATATATGAAAGAATCGACGACATTGTCCCGTGAAAAATAATAACTTCTCTGAATTTTGAAATCACTAATTTAAATATTTTTTATTAATCACTATTTTGTTAATCTTCAATATAATTTGACTTTCTTTTTTACTTTGTATCATATAAAGTATCATATTAATAATTAATAACTTAGAAACCAAAAATCATTCACCGAGCCGATCCCTACTGTCAACATTCCTAACTACCCCATGCCCTTGTGTTCCCTTACCTCACCACTGTGTATGCCCATCACTGCGCTTAGATGAATCGTTCGAAAAAAAATGCGCTTTCTGAAAAAATGCCTTTTTTTATGTTTGTGGTGCTTTACTAAAAAGGTGTGTTGATTATCACAAAGACTGTGAGTTTTTAAAAGTCTACGTTAATGTTAATCAGCGTTCTTGAAATTTAAATGCAGAAACTAGGTATACTGATTACAGAAATTATGCGACAGATCTAAATTTACTCGTGACTTTGTTGCCAATATAGAGTGGATGGAGCAGGTCTTTCGCAAAGAGTTCGAAAAGGACCACATAAACATTAAAATCGGCGCATCAATTTTTGTACAATTAAAAGAAATTTAATTTTTTTCGGGTTTAGTGTCTACCTTATGCGTCGGAATCTCAGACGCTACGAGTTAAAAGAATGGGAGTAAAAATAAAGTGACAATAGCGTCAACGCAAGAGTAGGCTAATAACTCGCCGACAGGCCGGAGATATAAACTACTGTTCTGGGTATACACTGTGCTGTACCTCTTGAAACTAGTTACCGTAAATAGTTATCGAGGTGCAAGCGCCTTTTCAAGAAAAGTTGTCGTGAACCTAGATGAGTCATTTTCAAGCAATCATTTCCGGTTGTTTGTCGGGTATATTCTTACTCGAAACCTTTACTGCAATTTGACCTTATGGGCAGTAGCGGAACACCCGCCACCCTCTTCATCTTTAAGACTTGCAATATAATAATTTGCTTTTTTTTACATAAACCAACGCGTGTGATTTGCTTTTAATAAAAGTGTAATTCAATTGAAATTAAACTGGACAAGATTGTATTGACCGTAGCACACATTGCTTATAATTTATAGCACAGATTAATGTCCTTTCTACAATAAAAATTCATTTTTCTTTACAACGTCGAGACGTGGATCGTAACCCCTGCCACAGCAAAAAATTTGATATAAGCATTCGAAATGTGATTTTGCAGAGGGAATTCAAATGGGTCCACAAAGCGCAGAACAAGAGATGAAAAATTGAAGAGTACATATTTGAATTATGAAGTACCTAAAATAAATCACAGGGGGAGATTCGAGAGAAGCGCGGTGCAAGAAGATGCATCTCATCATCGTAGTTATTTCAAAGTCTTGAAAATGTTTGTTTTCCATTTGCCTGTATGAAGAGACATATAAACATTGAAAGCATGTGAATGAAGAAAGTGTCTCAATTTCGAAACTGTCAATTATCCACGATTTGTCTGAAATGCATTTTTTAGTTTTCTGTGACTTTAAATGTGGAAGACCAGAAAGGAAGAGACTGATCTGCAACGCGATGAGCCCACCAGATCATACACGCCAGTGACTATATTATAACAATGTCCATCCGCACCATGGGCCGCAGAGAAAGATGAAGGAGAATTGTCAAAGACATTGACAGGTCACAGAAGTGGTGGAATACCTACAATATTCTTTTAAACTCTAGTATCAAATTTAGATCAAAATAAATGAAGCGGATTTTTCATTTGAATTTAATGCATTGGTTTATATGTTTAATACACATTATTATTTTACATATTTAAGTAACTATTTTATTTTGTTTTATTTTAAGAATCCCTGCTGAACTTTTTAACAAGCCAGTAATAAACAAAACTAATCTCCCACACTGCAACGGAACACATTTTTCTATAGAACCTCCCTGCGATTCGATGCGGACTTTTTTAATACCACAATCACTGCAATCAAATCGCGTTTGGGTGCACTTCCCGATAGCCGATTGCCAGGCACTCTTTCTCCGACACCCGTTTGCTCGACGTGTCGATTGCCCGTCTTTTTTTTTCATTTTAACATTTGTATTTGCACATTTTCGCGAAATTTTTTACATATTTTTTGTAAAAACATCAAACCGAACAAATTAAGACTGTATTTGAATATTTTTTCTCGTGGATTATCTTAGCATTTTTTTCGGAGAACTTTCGTATTTCATTTCATACCTAAGCAGTTTCATTTCAAACCATTCCTAGAAATCGTTTTGATTATTTTTTAATTACAATTTAGGTTTCAAACAACTTTTTTTTAAATAATAGTTGCAGTAAAATACATCCGAATATTCATAACAATTTACAGGTATGGTATGAAATGAATTATTATTTAATTCTTCAGTAACCCAGTGGAAAAAACTTTTCTACACAATTCCGTTTTAGTTTTAAATTTAACAGTGTTTTGGTTGAACAGTTGAAGAACTTATACACTTTTTCACAAACGTATGCAAATGCATATCTTATAATTTAAATATATTTTTTCTGGATATTGGCTTATTGAGCAATCAGATGTGTGGCAATCAAATCAAACGTAAAAAACTTTAATATGTAATTACTAATATTATTCTGCAGTTAACATTTTTTAACTACTATCAAACAGATATTCATCTCATCCCCATTTAATCGTATTTACCTGTTAATACATTTTTTACTTTGGATTTTTCTGTTAATCGTATCATATAAAATAATTACCATTATAACCAGTCCGTCTTAATCTAGCGAATTGATATTATTAGCTTAATCTTTTTGCTTTTCACATATTTTATTCTATACACACCATTTTTATTCCAAATAATAAGCCATAATACATTAAGCCATTTGTATTTCAAAATTAAATAAAAAATATAAAAAAGAACTTTAAAAATTTCAAACTGCTATTTTCACCTGTTGCTTGATTTCTCTGCAGCGTGGTGGGTAGCATCCGTGACACTTTACGTCACGTGAGATTTTTTATTTTCTTTTATTTGTTTAACTGAATTTATAAATTTTAAATCCGAAAAACGTGGATATTCTATGGCATAATACCTACATGTGTCTGTGTCTACCTATGTAATTTTTAAAATTTAAATGTTTTTAAAAAATATGCAACCATCTCATCAAACTCGCACTCACGTCATCATGCTTGCAATTGGAACAGTGATTAGAAGCTGATATTCCATGACATTAGAACAACAAGGTATCATCTGAAACTTGGTCATGATAGATTTATTTGTAATAAAATTTTAATACAAATTTTCTTTTCAAAATTGAATTACAAATATGTCTATTTTCCTTGTTAGAGAGATAAACGTAGAGTAAAAAAAACAAAGATGTAAATTTTTTAAATAGTATATATACGGGTATAAATCTTACTCACATGTCTTTTTAGAAAAATACATACGAGTATGTGTGTAAGATTTTTAGAGAAAACCTTTTGGTTTAAATACAAAAAACATATAAGTTGTATATGTAATAAATTACGTGCCCAAAATCAGAAATTACGCTCAACTGCTTAGTGTACAATCTACCTAACCACAAAATATGTAAAAATATTTATACTGTATCAAAACATTTTTTTGTCGTATTAATTAATTATTTTGAAGTGGAAGCCTGTTTGCTCTCGGCACGGGAAAAATTAAGCAGCGGGGAGTCGGGTTAAGTCCCGTCTATTTGATTGTGAAGCATTAACGCACAGAAAACAATTTCTTTATAAATTATACTATATGAATTTGAAATTTACATTTTTTATACTTTAATTTATTTTTAATTATTTTAATATAAATGTTCCTCAATATCAAAGCGTGATAAAAGCTCATATGTTAACACATTAATCCCAGTGAGTCCCGGCACTAGGTTACTCGTATATGGAGTGTTTTTTTAAGGCATAGAACTTTAAAATAAAATAAAAAAGGAAATAAAACAAAAAAACCGTGGTAATGGCTGTAGTATTGATTTATGCCTTTAGTGCTTAAATATGATTAAGATACAATAAATTTAAAAATAAATTTGTACGTTGTTGTGGCGTTAGTGTAGTTAGTCATGGTAAAATGGTCAAACAAACTGAGGAAAAATCAGCTGTCATCTGCCAAATCGACTAACACTGGAAAAGATGTTGCTAATTCGAAAAACAAATCTCTAAAAGCGCTCTGTTTGTTTTAACACTAATAGCACAAAATTATCTTTCCAATAAAGCCAATACCACGATTTTATGTGGTTTATTTCATTTTAAAGTTGTACCTATACCTATTAAAAAAACACTATATATTATTTTAATTTCAAAATGTACGTATGTTTTTGAGTTATGTACATCGAATTGACACTTAGCAATCGCTTTATTACTCTAAATAAAAAGTGGAATATTTTTAAAAATTTCGTCCTATTGGCGAAGCCCGTTGAAATTTTTACAAATATTCCGCTTTGTATTGCCGAAGGAATTGAAAACTCAATATCTCAGTATGATGGTACCTTGTTGTTTGAGGACACGGTAAATTAATGTTATCGTCGTTTTGCTTTTCATAAGGGTTGAAAAACGTTATAATGGCAGCGAACCTCGATTTGTGCTTGATGGTAACAACCAATCTGTGTCCGCAGTGAGGACGGGCAGCCCTTACTTCCTGTGCTCCGCCCTGCCCAACCACTGGCGCTCCAACAAGACGCTGCCCGTGGCCTTCAAGGTGGTGGCGCTGGGCGACGTGGGGGACGGCACGGTGGTCACGGTGCGCGCCGGCAACGACGAGAACTACTGCGCCGAGCTGCGCAACTCCACCGCCGTCATGAAGAACCAGGTCGCCAAGTTCAACGACCTCCGCTTCGTCGGCAGGAGCGGCAGAGGTAATACCTTCATTCTTACATAAAGAATCCTCCCTAATTTCAGTTTCATTATTTCCAATCGTAGCGCAACGAAGGCGAGCCAATAATGTCCTTTCCACCGTAATAACATTAAGTCTTTGCGATTTTTTCGGGTTAAAAACATTTTAAAAAGTTACAGTTTTAACCAAGCATACATTTTCCATTTGTTTTTACAATCATTCTCCATCTGACAATTGGTTTTTTAATACCTGATTAGAAAAACAATAAAATATTCAAGATCATTTATTTCCATTGTTGCATGGATCTAAAAAGACGATAGTCGCTTGAGTCAATATGGGGTCCGGAGAATATGGTGGGTGAGGAAAATCTTCCCAAGAAAATCCATACATTTTTTATCGTCTATTTCGAAACATGTGGGTGAGCGTTGTCCTGGTGTAAAATAACCCTTTTTAGATTTACAAATCGTCCTTAAGGGGTTTTTAAGAATCAGAGCCTCTTCAAAACGATCTAGCTAAGTACAATACATGTTTATCCTAATTTTTTGCCCACAATCCTACAGTTCATATTGGATTGTCGCATTACGCCGTGTTGATACTCATAAAGCATAATTCAGCTAGAAATTCTTTCATCTCCACTGCAATTATTGTTTTAGAGTTGAAAATATTAAAATATATCCCATTGCTAAAGAGAACCACCGACACGACCATTGTTGATGGATATCGAAGGTATACTATAAATATCTTCAGTTAACAAAAAGTTATGCATATTGAGCAAATGTAAGAAAAAACATAAAAAGATTATGGAACGACCTAATATTTACTGTATTCCATGCACTGTAATAGTGTCATTAATTTAAAAAAATATTTATTATGCAAAAAGTCATTGGACATGAGTTAAATTGGAGTACCGTTCCTATATTTATAGTCACTGAATGTTTCCAGAATATTTCACACACTTATTATTACACTGTTCCTTTACTCGCACTAATAAACGCCGTTTCTGGTGCTTTGATCACTTTCTAGTGAATTACATTCAATATTCGCACGTAGAAAAATTTGTCGTCCGCCGATAGAAACGTTCTTTATTGCTGGAAATATACGCAATGGTCACGCTGCGCTGCGCTCTATTGGTTAAATGCCACAAATGACCGACTCGCCCCGCCGTTCGCGCGCCTCTCTTTATATAGTCCCAGTCACCTCTAGAAACTTGTGGAGTATTCTAAACGATTCTAGAGTGTTGCAAAGTATTGTTGTCAGTACAACCGAGTGAAAAACTTCGAGCGGCCCCGACAGCGCGCAATTTCTTTTAGCCTCCAACATCTCGTCACAACAGGAAAGTTCATCCAAAGAACCCTGTATCTTGACCCAGCTTGGATTATTTATTAATATAGGGAAATTACCTACGTATTATCGGAAAACCTTCTGGAATAATATTTTATGGGTACCAAAATTAGATTAATACTAACTTATGAAACCCTTGATACTTAGTTATTACTCAAGATAAAAAAAAAAATTGCAATTTTTAGATCTAAAATCACTTTTAAGTTATTTTTATAGGCTTTTGTTTAGCTTCATTTATCTGTCAGAGATAATGACAAATCTTGTAATCAATATTTGATCCTCTTCCACACCACCAAGCGCTCTTGGCAGAGAGACATTTTCCGGACAACAAAACAGAATGTTTCATTAATTTTACAGAATCAGTTTAACTATTCAAAAAAATATTTAAAATACTGACGCGATATTTTATCGGAGATTTTACATGTCGACGACATCTGTCGGATTGTATTATTTTAAAAGTGACCTTTGAGTTTTGAGGTTAACAGCATTCGGAAAAGAAACATGTCTTCGACTGACGAAGATTAAAAAGAAGAAAATATTATTACCTTTAAAAAAAAATATATGAAATATGTCTAAAAAGGAAATATATTTTTAACAGCCGCAGTACTAAAAGCGATCACAGTAAAATCGAATGCATAGGGCATCCACAATTCTTTCTTATTATTTTACATTATCCCATTTACTTTGTTTCTTATTGTATTTTCTTACTACATTACATTTCTTCTCCTTTCATATACTTATCATTCTTACTATATGCGTATATTATGTTTCTTTATATATAGTGATATGGATTTATGTATTTTTTATTTTAAACAAAGACTTGTCTTAGCGCGGGGACGCTAGATGGGGTTGTTCTAGCGGCCTTGCCGCTTCGCAATGGTTTATACGACCGGTGCGGTGTAGCGCGGTTCTGCTTGTTAGTTGAAAAAATGTCAACCTGGAGACGATTGAGTAGGACCGATATGGAAGCTTTTGCTCTTGGAACGGTCCTGGGTTAGTGGTGAGTACCATTCACTGTACATCCGCATCACTACGTAAAATTCTCTCTTTCTTGTTTTATTCGATTAGTTATACTTAAGCATGCTTCATTCTTAGATATTACAAATTGCTAATATTCGCACCACACTTTTTATTTTATTGACATAAGCATATACTGCTATGGACTTTCTTGGATCGCGTGAGCGAGATACGTCGAAACCAATATTTGCTAAAAGTATTTGTTTATATTATAGGTATATTTGATTATATATATAAATACATATACATATGCATAGATGGAATATCTAGGATTTTGTGAAGACGATAACTCACGTTACTTTTCTGAAAAATTGATTCGGTATATATCTTGTCTTATTTCGTTTGCTGTACTGATCCGCGACTTGTTTCAAAACAGCAGTTTTTCGTATACTCTTAACTCAACTAGTTACAAACCATTTAAAAATTCGTAACTCAATTAATATTGGATCTAGAGATAAACATAATAAACACGCTTTCCCACACAGATAACGTCGAACGATCTGATTCTTGCGGCTGGTGTAGAAAGAGGTTTTTGACAAATTAGTTAGATTACAGTTAAATATGACCGATGAATAGGACGTTATCGTCTCAAATTCAGATCTTTAGTTAAATGTACATACTACACAGTGCAAAAAGTCGCTGGTCTAGTTGTAGATGGCAGGGGATCAAATAACGGGAATAAACACTTTTTTGAATAAATTTATCTACAATGTCTACCTGTCACTTCGATTCACGAACATAAAATAACAGAATATTTTGAGTTTGTTCAAATCTTTCAGAACAGTGCTGGATTTATGTCACAGAGACATTATTAATCAATTAGTGTATATTATAGATATCTCACAGAGACGAAACTGTATTAATTATGGGAAAGTAGGTATAGTCCTGTGTACACCCAAATGACGAAACTGTATTATGGGAAAGTAGGTATAAGTCCTGTGTACACCCAAATGACTTCTATACCTACTTTCCCATAATTAATACAGTTTCGTCTCTGTGAGATATCTATAATATACACTAATTGATAAAATAACAGTAGGTAACTTATTGAATTAAAATTTGTTTATAAAATGAAGTATTGACAGCATATTGACAACAGAATGTGACGCCCTGAAAATCACGGCCACTCTCTAAAAGTACTCGACTCAAATTCTATTCACCGAAATCATGATTCATACATTATCTAATACGCATTATATGTAGTTCAGTGTCGGTACCAGCGCAGCGGGCTGCCTCCCTACATCCACTATCCTTTGATAATTTTGTCAATAGCCATTTATGGTTGATTTCAGATTAATTTGTCCACAGAACCACGTTGGAAAGCGTGCACAAAGTGCGGTACAAACTACAATCGTAACTCAATTTTTCCGTTCATAAAACGCGTTCCCGCGCAAATCATCGCGGATTTTTTCCGCGCCCAAACTCAATTTGCGATGCGTTGTAACGCTTTGAGCCTTGTGTAAATATTTGGTTATCGCGGGCCTACCACGAATCGGCCGGCTACATTACGCAAAAGGGTAGCGGTCGAGTTTCGCTATCGATAACAGAATTTCATATACACTAATTAGGCTTTAATCAAATTCGAATCCATCAACAATATTTTGAAATTGGAAATATATCTCTAAAGTGTACCCCGCCTCCGCGGGGGGTCGCGGCTGGCGGCGGGTGGGGGGCGGGAGGCGCACGTCAGCAGCAGCGCCCGCGCTTATTACCGCCATAATTACGGGCAGTGCAGGTGCGCGCATAATGTGTCTAATTTTCAGTTTTCCAACAAAATGTCGCATCGGGAAAGTGCAGCGCGAATGCAAATAGCGCGCGATGAAAGCAAATAATGGTAATGATTGGGCCGGTTTAGAATTTGTTTCGATAAATTCGTTAAGTGCCGCCCGCACCCGCTTATTGTGTGCGTGCCCTGCAGGCTGGGCGGGTGCACTTTTCTACACGCTTTGGAGCTATCGGTGTGCCTAATCCATCAATTCCAATATAGTTTTAAATTGTTAAAATACAAAATTAGTCGAGATGCAACTGGTGTATCCCATATTACAGGTTCTTTTTTCAAAAAACTGAACTATTAGTGAATTGTGGTTCCACGACGAAAGACCCACGCGACATTACATCTAACGACGGAATGACATGAAACAAAATGTTTTTTATTTTATGAAATATATTTAAATAAATCAAGGGAACCGTGTATTACCGTGCTTGAAGGCTCATACTGCATTTTTGTTTAGCTTACCAAACTTAACCTAACCTAATATATATGAAAGATAGTATGCAATATTTTCGTCTATTGATTTGATGGGGTTCGTTTTCAAAGATTTCGTCACCATTATCAATTCAATAATTTATTTAAAGCTTTTTCGAAAAAAAACTTACAGAAATTTGTTTGTTGCCAGTATTTAGTCGATGAATCTAATTTCGCATGGATATTTTGTGGCGTGGAGCTTTTGTCGTTAGACCAAATGTTCATGGACCTATTTTCGTGTTACGGTGAATTATGAAAGTGTGATTAGACATCTTCCATCGTCTTGGCTGGATGCAGCTAATATATTTATCAAGATAATATCTGCAAACGCGAAAGATTTTTCGTTTCTTCCAAGTGTTAAAAAATATAAGATTTGATGTAAAAATTATAGAAATATTTTGTTTTTGAACTTGTTCGTTTGGGTGCTTTTTGAATGCATTTAAAACTTTATTTCTTTCACGATACGCTCGATTTCGTTGACGGGTTACTTACTTCTTCCAAGTGGTCCAGAAAATAAATTATAATTAATATTATTTAATATAATTAATATTTATAAATAATTATTTATTAATATAATTAATATTAATACAGAATTAATATTTTGGTAGTTCATAACTAAATTTTTTAAACTCATTGTAACCAATTTGAAAATGGCGGCCATTTTTGTTTTACTCCGCACGCTATTTTTCGCATTTTCAGGTATCGATAATTTTCTATATTACTTAGCACTTATTATAGCATTGGGTTATCCTAGGCTTTTGTTTATCTATATTTTGACTTTAAAATCCTTCAATATCTCGGTATAAAAATAATAGTGTCCTAAAATTCGAAGATCGATCTTCGCTATCTGCGTAGCTCGATCGCTATCTGCGTAACGATAGCTACGCTAATAAAACTTTTATTTTCACGTTTCGAAGGTTTTGCGGAGATTAATAAATCAGAAGGATATTTATAAATATGAACGGTAGGGAACTTTCGGGATTAATATTTTAAATTTTTGTCCCACACCACAGACTATCAAAATAAATACTCTGTGGTGCACAACGACCATGTGACCTAAACATTATGAGTATTATGTCTATTTCTGAATGGTTAAATAAATATAGAATACTATAACCTTTAGATCAATAGGTTGTTGCAGTAAATAAAGTACCTTGAGGTGCTTATCTCATTAAACCATATATAGTTGTAGCATCTACCCCAAAATTATTTACTAAAATCAGCCCAAGTATCATCATTACTTGGTTACGATCCATCTTTGCCTTCTCTTTTCATTACTGCCGCGTGCCATGCGCTTGTACCTACTCTATACACCAAGCTCTTTTGCAATGTTATCGCCCCATCTTCTTTGAGATCTTCCTCATCGTCGCGATCCTTGGGCTTGCTTATACAGCCATATCCGGCCCAGCGTAGAGAGAGAGAGAGAGCGTAGAGAGAGAGAGTTTATCCAATATCTGGTTCATCAGCTTTACATTAATTAGTTATACTTCAATTATCATCAAGTTTACATCATCCCACATTACAAAAAAATGATTCAGTTTTTTCAAAAAATAACAATACAAATTTAACTTTCACAAATCAAATCATCGCAAAATCGTAGTATGTTTATTTTAGCGTGTGAAAATCGTCATCTGACAGCGCGAGTTTCGTTAATTATTGTCGTTTCAGCCACGGGTTATTTCTATGAAAACAGCGCCATTTACTTTAGCATCTTTGTAGCGTTATCAACGGACATTGTTAAATAGAAAATTATTCATTTTTATACTACGTAAATATGAGCAACATTTATAATTAAATGCGATTATTTTATTGGTAAGCATCCCGATTACGCACTGTACAATGCAATATCTAAGGACATTTTTACTTTCTTTTTTTTTAAAGACAAAATATGTGGGATATAAAAGCAAAGATAGTAATATCCAAAAATTTAAAAAAATGTTTTGAATGTTGTCACCATAACTAATTTAAAATGTATTTAAAATTTAAAATTCTAGATTTTATATATCTATTCCTTGCAAAATCTTGTTTCCAATAGATTTAAAGCCTATGTTTCCAATAAAACCTCAATCAGTACATTATAAATAATTAATCTTCGATAGCTGCATTAATTTTTTTTGGATATTGCCCACAATTATAAATATGGTCATGTACCCTTTGGTTAGATTTACACACACGTGAGAAATATTTTGGGAAGGTGTTAGTGTGTAAATAATGCAATGGTAGCGGTATGTAGTGTTATTTACATGCTAGTGTAGTGGTTGTCCTGACGAAGAGACGGGTCACGTCTCGAAACCGGTAGACAAAAAAGTCATTTTTAGTGGTTATATACTAACATAAATAACATTTGAAATGTCTGACCACAAAGTTAATGCTTTAAATATTAAAATTAAAAATATTAATAATAGTTCATGTCTATTTATTTTCGTGCGCAGTGGGGCAGACCCAAAATTGCATCCAATTTTTTTTTAAACACTCGTTATAGTTTAGGCCGTAGGAGATGGATAGCGGTTGGTTGACTATTGTCACCTTTCCGAGTGAAGCTGTGTCGGGGCCCGCTGGGCTCTCGAGACGGCCGCTGATTTATGCCCCAATAACGCTCGCGACGAGCGGATCTCGCGGATTTTTCTCGCAGCTCGCGTGTGCGTTCCTACGATGTGTTTTTCTTTTATGTTGGCGTATTTTAATTTTGAAACCGCACGCCGCGGTTTCGGCGAGCCCGGGACGCCTCTCCGTTTTGTAGCTCATTGTGTTGCCGTCGCTGCTCGGCGTCAATGTTGCTAGGATGCACATTTTATTTCCTCTGTACTTTCGAAATTTAACTGCACGACCGCAAATGATTATTTATTATTGAAAATGCTTCGTAAATACGTTCAAAGCTCGGCGTTATGGCGCGTAGAAATTAAAGAATGCGCCTAACACCGCGGATACAATGTTGGCGACTCTTCGCTTCTCTCTTCGATGAGAATGCCTGCCGATGTACCATTTTAATTTTTTTAATTTTTAATTTAAAAACTCTCGACAGGTCAGAATGACCCTAATGGATAATCATTTAGGACAGGGTGATTAGTACAGTTACATTTTACAGTAAAACATTAATACCTTATACAATATAAGTATAGTACAATAAGCGACTACAAGATGAACGAAGTTCACATTCTCCGCACGACATAATAGGCATGTAGGCTCCCGGGTCAACCAAGTCAGAAAATGTGTACCCGCGTCTTTGTGGCAATAAAATAATTGTTTAGGTTGTTTTCCAAAGAGTCCGTCTTACACGCTCAAATTATTTTCAGTCAGGAGCGATATAATTTCTCTCTTAAACTGAAGTTGTGTCATGTGAAGTATGTCGATGTTGGGATTACATGACGTGACCTCGTTGTAATGGTTTAGCATTCTAGGTAGAGGAAGTAAATAACCTATGATAGTGTTGTAGACAATTGTGTGGAATAGTGTTTGGAATCTCAGAGATCGAGCAGGTATATTAATTAATATATATTTGTGAGAGTATTGAAGGCGAGTTATTTCTTTACAACAAATTGCACAATAATATTGACTGTTCTGAATTACTCTCTGCGATAAGCCCTAGCCTGACTCTATTCGTCGTTCAACGCACAAATCTCTTTTCCACATAAATTATTATAAAATTTTGATCAAGATATATTATAGATGTCTCATAGAGACGAAGCTATTATGACCTATCGCACGGCTGGCTTAACCGGTCGGGTGCTGGAGCGCAGATCTGCGCTCCCTAGATACGTCAGAGAATTCGGCCTATTTTACCTGCGTTTATAGGTTTTTAAAGCTTATTATTGATTGTATCTCAAGTTTTTGAACGAATGAACGAGTTCTATTAGTCAAGTTATCTCATTTGCCGCACAAACCGGACAAAAATCATTCCAAATGTCGTCTTCGAACCGCGCATTAATTGTGTTATTTATTTGTTAAAAAAGTGTTTTTTTTTTAATAAAAATGTGTTAAAATTGTGTCTTTTATATTCTTTGATATATTTAGAATGAAAATATTGAAATACAATATTTTCGTTCCAAATATATACCGCGGATAAATTAGAACTATAATCTAGAATCTAGACGGTAGATACTTTCACGTCACAACGGATAAGGAATTAAATGCTGACCGAACCAATGAATGACAACAACAGATACATACATAGGCTACGTGTTGCATAAGGCGACGATGTAGATGCCAATTTTCAGAATATACTAAGCTCAATTATCATTATCTTCATCAGCAGCGCTACAGTCAAGGGTGACTCGTGGCAGCCTGCAGACTTTGTCGCCTTCCTATTCCTTCTATGTGTGTCATCCCTCTTCCAATTTATCACCCCTCAGAGCACGACAATTCATAACTACACGATCAAGCCACCTCAGCTTTTTCCTACTGTTTTACCTGCGTCTTTGCGGATTACATTGATTCTTTCTTCCCGGATTCATGGTCTCCCACGTGATGTCCCAGTCAGCGTAATTTTCCAATTTTAATTATTTCAACTACACTGGCATCTGTATGTATACTGTGTACGTGTCATAGAGCTCCTAATTATACCTTTGTCTCCAGGCACCATTGTCATATATTAGGCCGTAAATTCTACGAAGATTATTTCTTTAAAATATGTCTAGGCACCTTTCTGTGCTGTGTCAGCAACCAAGATTTGACGTGCACATGAGCACGGGTTTGCAGAAGTATATTCGTTTGTAGTAGGATGGCGACCAAGTAAATACAACGTAACAGACGTCGCATTAAAATGCGTGTATGCATATAGGACATAAAACATTAATTATTATATTTTCTGTCCTACATAGGTACATACATGTATATAGGACAGAAAACACAAATTATATTGTCTCTACTCGGGTTTAATTATATTTTACTACTCATATCAATATCTCTCAACGACAGCTACAGTATTAAAGTGAATAAATTAAATATAGAATAGAGAATAGGTGGAAATACAAATAATTATTTTATTAGGCACTGACAAAAAGAACTGGAGTTACAGTTATAACGGTGGTTGAACGGGAATAATGAGAATAGAGAGAAGATTTGGTGAAAATAATATAGCTAAAATTAAAGCCCGAGTTTAAATTTCTTTTGACTTCTAAATTATTCAAATTATTCACTTTTTAATTACCCTCACGCGCGACCGGGTGGATGGGGAATTTTAATGGTACGCGAATGAAAAAAATGATTATGAACCATGATATAGTTTGCGAATTCAGAAAATGTATCACTTACTAGTCAGACAGCGGCGATGCTCTTTTAGTCTAATGTTGAGATTTCTATTTCTATTTCATGGATAATCCCTACAATGTTAACGACGAATTTATCAATAACATCACAGATTCATTTTTAATTTCTGTTGCAATAAAAAGGCACGCAACGACGATATGTGTTACGGTATGTTGTTCAATTGTAATGCCTAGTACCGGTACATACCTCGGCAGAATATATGTACTTCCAACACACAGCCAGACAGTCGCACCTACCTAATTTACTTAATAAACAAAAAATAAGGAGCTTTCAAATGAATCCGATAAAGCAAACCCTTTCTGTCCTAAACATGGAAGAGACAGCTATTTAATAAGCTCCACGTGTCCCGCATTAGGGCTCCACAAAGGGGTGAAAGTACTCAGTAATGGAGTCCGTATGTTAGTCCGTAATGTTTATATAAATACACAGCCTCGGATGTAGAATGTTATATTTTTCAACAATTAAATTAAAAAATGCTGTATATATGCAATTTTGAAGCACTTTAATGACGGACATATTTAGATTATTTGATATTGTGGAGCCCGTGAGAAGAGCTTTGTGCTGGCAGGACCGGGCGCATATTACCGGTCCCCATCATACTTTGTCTCCGACCAAACGAGAACATTCCGTGACTAATTTCTTTGTTAATTTAATAACCCTTAACCCTTATCCGATTCTCAACCTTTTGTTAGATTCCGGCGCTTTGATGCCAACCTTTGTTTGCTTTATTATAAATTATCAATCATTATTTCTCTCGCGTGCCTGGCGATGGTATTTGATTAAACTCATTAGGGACAATATTCCGAGACTTAATACTTGCTTTCGTAAATGTAGCTTTAGTGTGAACATTTTGGATTTTGTCTTTTGTTGCACGGACTTCAATGAAAATAAAAAAAGATCAATTTAATTATTAATAGAGCTAGTCCACAATACTTTACAGATGTACTGCCTTGACTATTAATCGAAAATGTTAATAGATATGGAGATATGCAATATCAATGTTTGCATTGTTTTTATTACTCTAACTTATTTTTTGTAAAACGTTGAACTATCATTACAGTAACTTTATAGACTTTGAAAAATTCATTCGTTTCAATACAAGTAGAATAAAATTATCATCTTTGAAAGAAAATATTGTATTTGTATCAAACTGAGATATTGAGCGTCAAAGTTAAAAAGAAATATTTTTCAATTTCTTTGGCTCGAGTTTGTTCATCGCCCAAGAGATAGCGAATGAAAATAGCGCAATTTTATTTAGAATAACAATAAAATTAATTATCCTGCTTCTGATTGCGGGCATCTAGCCATCATCATCAAAATACATAATTCTCTAACTAAGTAACAATGTCTGTCACTAATGCTACTACGAACGCTACGCTAGATGGCGCTATTTTCACTTTTTTTTTTTATAATATCAAAAAAATATTCGTAAGTATGACCAGTAAAGTTTCCTCGAAGCTGGTAAAAAAAAAGCAAATAAAAAACAATGATAAAGAATATGTGATAAATAATAAATATTTCAAAGATTTAAATTATGATAATGCATAAAATGGGAGGGGTGGGGAGAGGGAGGGAATGGGATTCAAATAAAGAAGTATCAAATCAATAGTCGTAAATGAGATTACGGAGTTTCATTTTAACATCCATAACTTATGACTAAAATATATTGAATTATCTATAAAACAACACTCTGAATCAAACTGCATTTTTAGAAAATACTTGCGCATTCACCAAAAATGTTGCCGGCAAACGGCATTACAGAAATGTCAAAAATAAAAATTTATAGTATATTTTGTAAAATAAAAATGAAAAAGTTTATATAAGAGACGCGTGTTTTTTATTAAGTATACCGCTTGGGCATAAAAACTACTAATTAATGTAAACCTGTTAAGTAGGTCATTTCTACATAATAGAACGAAATATAATAATTCATACAATTAATTTGTATTCAACAGAAGTTCTTAAAAATATTACAAATGCTATTAAAATACTTTGTTTTCTTGTTATCTACTAAACTACTAGGAATTTTGATGACTGAAAACAGATTTAAAGAGAAAATTATTATCATCATTCAGTATATTAAAGTCAGTGTTGACCAAAATATCAAGAGATGCCTTGTCGTTCCATGGTGACGATTTGTTTTCAAATGCTTATGCTAGTGTCCATTTTGATTATTTTTTCGTAAAATATTTTTATTTTTTCTAATTAAAGATTCGAACACGGAACGCGTGTAACATCGATATTTTTACTATGTATCTTCAAAATAAGCTAAACGCTTGTACTATGAAAATGGGACTGGTGTCCTGGAATGAAGTAAGAACCACCGATTCAATTCTATCTTGCCCTACGTTTTTGTGGCAAATCTATTTATCAGGGGCGTGCAGTGAGAACAAGGAGCATGACTTTTTCCTATGCATATATTTTTGAAAGAAACCGAAATAAAATAAATATCTCGTAATATTCCTATCAAAATAATTAACATATTAATGATATTTTAATATTTTATAATATTCTGCCAGTTAATATTTAATTCCAATTTTTTTCTAAATATATGTTTAAATAAAAGTCAAGCTTCTTGATCTCACTGCACGCCCCTGCTATTTATGATAGAGAAATTATGCTATTTATGAATGAACAAATTAGGAAAGAATGTAAAGCGAATGTATTGAAGCGTAGTCAAAAGAATCAAAAAAGAATGCTCATATTAAAAAATATGCCCAAACCACCTCTAGTGGTTTGGGCATGTTGATGCAACAATGCTAAGATGCTACATACATATACAACAATACAAGCTAAGATGTCTAAATGTGCATGATGCGAGAATTGTCTGAGGACAGAAGAGCGTGGATCGCCCTTCCTCTCTGCCTACCCCCGCGAGACGGTATCTTAGTTAATTAGAATATCTCGCCCGAGTCGTTCTTCCGCCACAATCCGATCTTGGTATGAATCACTAGTGCCGGTTGTGGTAGACTATATTCTATAAGGATGCCTTCCGATTACACTGCGTGACTATGATTTGTCACTACCAAATTCAACTGTAGCTTTTACTGCCGATTCCATACTGAGGTTACGCAATCTTTGTGGTGATAACTAATATCTTCAGCTCATACGTATTATACACAAACTTATCAATGTATTTAAGGTGGCAATTCTATACCTAACTGGTGTATGGGTTCTGTACAATCACTGCACCTAGGGGCCGGTTGCATCAATTTGGTTTATAGTAATAACTAACTGTGCCCGCGCGGCTTCGCACGCGTAGATTTTTAGTAAACCGTTTGGATCGTCATAGAACTTCTAGAGCATTCTCCTTCCAGAGCTTTCAAGAAATTTATTGAATGTACAGGAACCTTTTAGACACAACGACACATTCCGCCACTCAGTTTAGAACGTTATAGAACTTTTGGGACTTTTATAGAACCTTCAAGAGCAGGTTTTTCCGGAACATTTTCGTCACCCACTCCCACCCACGCACAACCACCCCCACCAAACTCGAATTCATTTTTAATGGGACACCAAGGGCTATCCACCACCATAACCACCAGGGAGTGGTAGAATCTGGTTGTGAAGAAAACTTGGCGGATAGGGAAACACGGGTTTCTGTATATATATTATATATAATATTATATATTTTTTTTTTGTTTTAAAATAGAGATGTGAAACACGGAATTACATGTCAACATCAATTATTCTTACTAGTTCAAACTAGCTAAACGCTGTGTGCTATGAAATAGGACTAACTTGCTAGTCTGGGCTGAGATTCGACCGCGACTTGGGATCACGGTGTGAGGGTCCTAACCACAAGACCAACAAGCTATGGATGATAATAGAGATTATGTATTATAATATATATAATATATATATATATATATATATATAATATATTGATTGGTTTAAGGCATAGATTTTCATGAAAACAGGTTATTTGATTGATGGAAAACGAACGATTACTATAAAGCTGTTGATACAACCGGCACTAGCTGAGGTCTTCCGCTGATTCCTGGAGCATCCGACGACTTGTGTACCTCTCAGAGGACCCGACGGCGACGTGAGGAGTACCTGGCTCCCGTGACACGCGAGCAATTAACCACGCGATGACGACCCTTCGATACGTTAGCGCGCGAAATACGCGCAAATTTAAAGCTTTTCGCTTTTCCCAGCCGGCGAGCTTTGTCGCGCTCGGGGAGGACGTTGCCAGGCCGCAAATTGGCTTTCCTACTTTACATGTAGCGAATGTCATCGGCCGCGGTGGGCCGACGGAATAGCTAATCAATGCAGCGTGCGGTGGCGCATGTACGGCGGCCGGCAAATTAAGATGTGAGCAGGGCGGGGACTAGGGATGGGTCGTCCACGTCCGTCCATCGACGAGACGATCAACTAGTTGAATTCGTCAACTAGTTGACGCATCAACTTCGTTACGCGGACTATCGTTGGCTATTTTTATTACGTTAATTTTTAAAATTTACAGAAGTTCGAAGGAATATAGTTTCGGGGAAAGTAATAAGCAAGCTACTTGTGCTTATATGTAAAAAGAAATATTTTATTATTTATTTGTTTACGCACATTATAGGCTTTTACATATTGTTTTATATACTGTTTTCTATATATAATAAAGAAAGAAGTAGGTATACACAACAATATCAGGTGTAAGCAGTAAAATATAAATATAAACTACATATATAAGCAGTGAAAGTATTGGGTATAAGCATTAAAATATGTGTATAAAAAAATATATTAGGTATATATCATTACATGTATACAGGGTTATATGGAAAACATTAATAACCTCGCAGGACTATATTCCTGCCCTGATTATGAGTCGAAAGCTATCATGACCTAATATCAATAGTTATGGAGATATGCGACATCAAAGTTTGAATTTTTTCAATATATCTGACTTATTTTTTGGAAAACGTTGGAATATCACTACACTAACTCAAATCGATTACGAAAAATTCATTCGTTTCAATACAAGTTAAATAAAATGATAAAAACCTTTACATTTATTTATTATTTATAAATTTATAAATAAATGCATAAATTCAAAATACTTTACATTTGAGATGTTATCTAGAAATTTATTGAAGAATAAATCATTCAAAGTCAGGCTTTCACTTTGTGGTGACATTATTAATAAATAAATATATCTGTATTACTTGTCAACTTTAGTTTAAGGCTCAATCTGAGAAAAGGAACATTGTTCCCGAAACATGTAAAAAATCAATAAAAAGTGGTATATTATAATAGATTTATTTTTTTATCTATAAAGTTGAAAATAGATCAACTAGTTGACGAATTCAACTAGTTGATCGTCTCGTCGTTGGACGGACGTGGACGACCCATCCCTAGCGGGGACCATTGTTGCGCACTTGGGCCCTCCTCGCGGCACCTGGATTCACATTTTAATTAGGTGTATCTAAACAATGTGTACAAAATTACGATCAAACCGTGTAAAAGATGTTTTTTTAAGATAGATTCAGAATTTTAAAATGGAATAAATGGCCGTGTTTTAATTGGAAAGATAATTTTTATCCAATTACGATACAACGATTTTGGAAATAAATTTGAGAGCGTTGTTCTGGCGTAAGTCTATTTACGGTGAAATGGCAAACCAAACTGAGCACAAATCAGCTGCCAGCTGTCCAATTTGCTCTCGCTAGAAAAAATGTTGCCAATTCGAAAAAACTCGAAAAAAACATCTCATTGGCATAAAATTATCTTTCCAATAAAATCAATATCATAGGCATTATCACGATTTGTATGTGTTTTTTTTTTTGCATTTCAATAATCTATACCTTTAAAAAATCTCATATATTATTGATGTATTTAATTTATTGATAATGTTAAAATTATACATATAATTCATTGTGATCATTAAAATGTGTGGAAAACATAAACTATGTTACCTCCACTTGATTTAATTATATTTTGCTACTCGAGTTTCGAATGTATTAGAATCTCTCGTTATTAAACTGACTACATTCAAATATAGAAAAAAAAATACTTGAATTTGATTAAATTACAAATAATTAATAATTAGGTACTGATAAAAGGAGTGCGAGTTACTGGCGTAAAGGCTGTTGTAACGTGAATGTAAGGAGAGGAGAAGAGTTGGTGAAAGTAATATTGTTAAGGCAATAAAGCCTCAATTTAAAATTGCTTTCAATTTGTGAACTTTCAAAATTATTCTTTCTATCAATCACCTTTACGCGCGATGGGATGAAGAAGTTTTATGGTACATTAATGAAAAAGAATGATTATTGTCCCTTATGTGATTCGCAAATTCAGAAAAGTTATTATTAGTTAGACTCATTTAGTATAATATTTAGAATTCTAGATGTTTAACACATATATATACAATTGCAATCATTATATAGACGTGAACTAACAAATCTCCTTGATTGCAAAATTTGACACCTACTTGTAAATTTTGAAACAATTATGAAAGGTTCAAACTAAATACATACCTTAGGGACGGTTGCTTGATTAGGAGTAAGAGTAAATAGTTAAGAAAAAAGCATACATTTTTACGTAGGTATTCCACAATCCAAACATATATTTCGCTCTTTATTACAAGAATACGTTTTTACTTAAAAGACTCGATTTGGAACAAGATTTTTAAAATACGTCTCGTGTTAGGGGATTTTATTATGCAATTATGAATACTGTAACTGCAGGGTAAATGTGTCTTACACGCGAGGGGCGACCGGGCGACGAGTTCTAGGTGCCGTACTCCGTAGTACCTAGAACTCAATTTGCAGTTTTCTGGTAGTATATCCACTCGCTACTTCTATTGTGACGTATCCCCTCTCCCAAAGAGCTAGTTTGGTTCACATCATACAACATATTTTGTACTCTGTGATCGTGAGCGTACATTGCACGATCGTCGGACGGTCAGCAATCAGCGACAAAAATATCCGTTAGATAAACCAAAATTTAACACTCGGATAGTGCAACAATTTGCCTTCATTCGCAATCTGCCGAGTTGGATCTTTAAGCCATGTATTCACTAGGGGACAAATTGCCCCTCAACAGCACGCGCGGCATAGAGTCTACGTGACGTTGCAACGTCGTGCACTGTTCCGCGACCTCGCGCACAACATAGCGCGGCATTTCTACGTGCCGTGGCAACGTTGCCATGCGCACGGTACCCGAGCGTACTCACTGCAACATTCCGCGGAGCGTCAGTACCACGTGGTATGTTTACAAGTGAATACGCATGCGCTGTATCTGTCAAGATGACAATGCGGGGAAACGAAATCGTTCTTGAACTCATCGAGCTGTCGAAGATCGCATAGAATGTCCGTCCTTCTTTCTCTTTGCAGTAAATAATTTCGCATTCTCCTCTTTTTTCTCCTCTTACTTTTCGATAAACTCATTAACATAAACAGATACGCGGCTATCATCATAACCTCATAGGGCGATATATTTCCGCGACGTCTGGAAAACAATAATTATTTGCAAAAAGGACCTTGTTTTTAATAATATTCAATTTACTACAGTAAAACCTCGTTAATTTGAAATTGCGACCCAAAAAAACATTTCGAATTGCGCGGAACCCCGTTTTCGCCAAATGAGATACCGCAGCTGTCAACATAACCTCACCGGATGACATTTCCGCGACAAGATATGCGAGTCCCGGTGTGTACACGTCAAATGACCGCGTCATTGTCCCCGAAACATGAGCGTAGATGTTGATGCGACATGTCGAGCGGAATGTTTCGCGATTTGTCCCCTAGTGAATACATGGCTTTATCGGTATGTAGATCGGCGCATTCGTCACGCTGAGCCTGCTCGCGGTGCGGCCTGACACACATCCTACGTTTTATTGCGGCGCGATGAGTGATGGCCCGGTACTTTGGCGCGCAACAGTCGTTGTTTGAGTGTCATTATATATCTTAATTTAAAGGCGTATCGTAAAAATATTAAAAGGCCATTCAACGTTGTTGCAATAAAATATCTCTCGCGTTTTTACTGCCGACACCGCACCGGGGAAACAATCCCTTCGTGCCGCTGCGAGCCGCCCGCCCCGCACTAAAGCTGTCGGCGCGGCGCGGCGCGGAGGTGACCAGACGCACTACACACACTTCACTTAGTATCAACTCGGATTACAGTTGGCGACGACATATATTTAACGCGGGATTCTACTTTGGGCGCACGAAGAAAAGGCTATTTTTATGAGATTATGAATAAAGATATTGATGTAGGGTTTGTTAAGGTTAATAAATACACTCTTGAAATACATTGAAAAAATATTTTATATTTTATGCACCTTTAAAATACAAAAATATAATTTGAATACAACGCTTCGATTAGTAGATGGGTCTGCGCTGGTGTTGAAATTTCGAAAATGGGCCATCTAAAACAGAATAATTTTAAATTTTTAGATTCAATATATCACTAGCAATCGATTGAACTAGAATTATTTAAAAATTTTGATTTTTTTTTTTTTTTTGGCAAAAAGCAGTGAAAAACATGCCACTTTTTTTCTTCCTTTTTTTCGACGCCATTTTGATATTTTTGTATGTACATTAAAAATTATGATTCGGTTGTTTGTAATATATTAAACCTAAACATTCAAAAACTTTCTGTTTTAGATGGGCAATTTTCTAAATTTCAACACCAGCACAGACACACCGATCGAAGCGTTGTATTCAAATGGTGTTTATGTATGTTGAAAGTGCATAAAATATATTTTTTTTTTATGTATTTCAAGAATTTACTTATTAAGCCTTACAAACTTTACATGAATATCTTTACTCATAATCTCACTTTTTTTTAAAATATTTCTTTTAGCGCCCAAAGTAGAATCCCGCCTTAGCCGTTGCGCATGCGCACTGCGCGCGATTATTGGCACCTGTCGTCAATACGAATATTCAGATTTTAATATTAAACTAACTGTAAACCGTCAAAAATGACGGTACTCTGACATGTTGGTTCCTAAGGAATAAGTATTTATTTATTTTACTAAAATAAAAATTAGTAAAAAAAATTCGAAAGAAAAAATGGAAAAAAAATTACTATAAAAAAGTTAAGGACGTTACAGTAGCCGGCAAACATCTTGAAATTCTACGGCGTAGCGGGGGGAAATTTGCGCATCTACCTTTCCACCAACGATACCCAAATTTCGTCTTCTACGCATTCCCCCACTACGCCAAAGAATTTCAAGAAGTTTTCCGGCAACTGTACATGAAGTTACGCGGACGGACAGACAGACAGCGAAATTATTATAATATTTTGTCACATTAATATTTTTTTATTATATTTTACGCGCCTGGCAAGGGCGTAAGATATATTATAAGCGTTTACTAAAATTACTTTAGCGAACCGTTTTATATTTATTTTATATTATATTATATAGGAAAAAAATTATGTTACATGTTATAAATTAAATGATCTGGAAAATATAATGTTCGTGATTAGTTGCGTAAGTGATTTTTCGTCCGGTTGGTGTCAAACGAATACCGAAATATCAAACAGCAGTGGATTCTTCGCGCACTGTCAGTTTAATCTGGCAACGCGCCCTGCATCCTCCCTGTGGAGTGCCGCAAGTCGCCGCTTGAAAATAAATGTTTATGGCTTATTACGTTCCCGCTTTGCCGGCCCCGCCGCCACGGGCCGTATTTCACCGTGTCCGCCCCTGAACTCTTCATATCAATATTAACGATTGTGAATATTTCACTTTTAATTTACGATCCGCTAATATACGTGAAATTTGATTCTGCAGTCCAAACGACAACTACCACTGCAAACACCGTCTCATCCTATGCACATTCCTCCGAAGCAAGCGGCAAACTTTGGACTGGAACGTAGTTTCGTTATATGGTGAAATCTTGGATTGCGTGTCTAAAATAGTGATGGTATTTTAAACGGTTAACGTTATATCACCGTACTGTAGTATTGTGTCATTCCCTATCCGTAAAATAATTAAACATTATATAAATTTATGTATTACTAGCTGTTACTACCCGGCGTTGCATGGTTAAGGATTAAGTTAAAAATAAGTTTGTGGAGGGAAAACAAAGGTTCCAATGTTTTGCAAAGCCTCTAATAAAAACAATTTTTCCATTTAATCAATGCTGGGATGGATAGGATGTCCAGGAAGGAAATGTGGCCTATGTTACCCCCTGGATCTTAAAGAATAAGTTTGCAAATTTTGGTCAGATCAGACAGTTTACATTTATTCAAAAAATATATAAGAAGAAAAAGTAAAGGAAGAGGAGAGAAAAGTTGCTTTTGTTACCCGCCAGGTCCTAAAGAATAAGTATGCAAAATTTGGATGAGATCGGTCAAACGGTACAGATTTATTTATATGGAAAATATATCGTGAGGAGGGGGTGGAGTAAAGGAGAGGGGGAAATGTCGCCTACGGTACCCACATTAACTCAATTGCAAGTTTATATGAAAAGACCTATACGCGCCAGCTATGGCGGTCACATGCCCGAAATCATATTCAAATTTCAATGCCGTAAAATTATCTGTCAAATAAAGCAAATTTTATGGATATTAAAAACATTTTTATGTGTTTTATTTCAATTTAAAGTTCGACATTCGAAATTATTATTATTGGAGATTATATTGAGATGATAAAAAATTTTACTTACAGCAGATTTGTTTATTGTACAATGCCATAAGTGAAAAGTCGACCTGATATCTCGTAGTACCTACCTACATCTCTGCAATTCTCCATCTTGGATCGCCCACATAGCTAACTTCAGTAAAAAACATGCTACCGTGTCTTCTTCGGCCAAAAGTTGTGCCTGGGGTGTCCTTTTCCTAGGCTGTCACTTTCCGCGTAATATGCGTGAGCGTGAATACATAAAAAAAAACCTTTCTCCACCACCGTCGATAGTGCCGGCTGTGGTTGAATTCAGTAATTCTTTCAGTGGCGCTAAATCTAGAGGATCAACTTTAAAACAAATATTTCATAGAATAAACACCGCAAACCAGCTGACGGAACATATTTTATTTTTATACGCAGTGCGAAGTCAACCGCAATGGAGTCATTGATTTGATACAAATTCAAAGCGTTGACCTAAAACCGCTGATTGATTTACTCCAACCAATATTTTATTATTATTCAACGTTATGTAAGTTAGTACATGATATGTGTTTGTTAGCACATAACATGTGTTTGTGATAATTATCAATTATATCGCCATTTTTATGTCGGGTCAGGGAACTGCAGTGATAATTAAATTAAATTATAAATGAGAAAATTTTACCCTCAAAATTAATTTTAATTAAAACAAGATTTTTTATATATATGTTCTGAGAATACAATTACTGAATTTCGTTTATAGAGGAATAATTATTAATTAAGATAAATTATAGAAGTCTCACTGTGAAGAAGCTATTTATATGGAAACGTATAGGTACGTTTTTCAGAACATGCATATAAAAATATTGTTAAAAATATATACTGATCTTTAAAAATAGTTGAAAATTTGAAATAATAATTTTCAGACGTATTCTAGAGTATACATTAAATAATTCGGAGGTATATCATGTACTCGTACCTATACATTAAAAAGAATATTGCTTAATATTCCACTATAAAAATACAAACATATCATTACCAGCTGCGAAATCTGTGTATACTAAGTCATGGGAAGGTACATAGATGTCACTAACATAGTCCATTCGAATATATGATGGAAACTGATTTTGAACATATATATATATATAAAACTTTCTAACATTTTGATGTGGATGTTTTTACGGTGGAATTGGTGAATGTTGTACCATAAATCAATCACTTAAGCCAGCTCATACAGGTCATAAGCTCTGGGTGATCCTTAAAGACTTTTATCCACGTTTCCCATACGAATAGCTTCGTCTCTGTGAGACTTCTAAAATTTATTTTAATTATTAATTTTAATTGTTGTTATGCCAAAATCCTCGATAGTAAGTATGTATATAATTCAGTTTTTTTCCATTATAAACCACCTTATTACAGTTGATATTGTATTTCTAAATACATCGGCAAAGTCAATCAATTAGAAAAAATGTAAATAAAATCGACTATAGCCTGACAGCATTCAAAAGAATGTGCGCAAAAAATATGTGTGTTGTTACGATGCAAAAAATGAACATAAAATAAGTTTATCTAGTAAGTAAGTAACCCTTTTTAAACTAAAAAATATTTTTTTAATTTGGAATATCATATTGAGGCTTGTAATACAGGCTTGCCAGGCAACTTTCCCTCACTTTCTTCTCACCGAACAAAACTAGGAAATAGCCTTTTGATTGTGGTCGACCTATAAATCGAATAATTAAAAAATTCAAATCTTAAAATTAAATCATAAAATATCATCATAACCTTCATCGCCTTAACCTAGAAGAGTGGGGGGGCTGTAAAAAATAGATTTTTGTTTGTTTGTTTGCCTTATTTACTGAAATTGTCATAATAGCCTAAAAAATAACCTAAAAATCCTGAAAAAAACATAGTAGGTATTACAGAGAAATTACGAATAGGCCAAAGATATCAATCAAATGGGTGTTATTAAAAAATTAACCTTTTTTATGAATGAAGATTATTTTTGTAATAAAAAGTGTAGACATGTTTTATTAGTACAACAAGGAATCTTTGGACTGGAGGCATGCGAAGGGTCGCTGGAGGGCCCGGCCCAAGAACAATGGGTCCATCTCGAGCACGGAGCGCGTTCCTAATGTGCTCCATTAGTATAAAACTATGATTTATTCACAGACCGCAACGTGCAACTCTTCTCAACACAAAATAAACATTGAAAATTGTCTGTGTATAATAATAAAATAGGCTGCGTGTGCATACGCATGGCAGTCGTTACGTCTAAAACTAAGAGAAGCTGAAAATTTACGTATTGCGCGTTACAACAATTGGAAAATACAACTAACTAACTAACTAACTAACCATCACGCCGTTTCCCTGCAGGGATAGGCAGAGAGGATTGAACTCTTCTATCCTGGCACACCACTTTTGCTTCGGCCACATTCATACATCTTCTCATCCACGTTCTACGATTGTTGCGGCTTTTAACAGGGCCATCCTCAAATACTTGTAGTACCTGATCGTGCCAGGTCTTTCGCGGACGCCCTTTATTCCTGTTGCCTTCAACATTCGCCTCATATATTTTCTTATCCATCCTTTCCTCGTTCATACGTTCCACATGACCAAACCATCTCAGCACTCCTTTCTTTATTCTATCTACCACACTACAGCCAGCATTGCATTCACTTCTAATTTGTTCATTCCTCACTCTATCGACCAAAGATTTTGCACACAAGCGTCTTAGTGACCGCATTTCAACCGCATTCAGTCTACTTTCATTCCTCTTTTGCCAATTCCAGGCTTCACTTCCATACATAAGGGTTGGCACTAGAACGCCATTATGTACCGCTAGTCTTGCTTCTTTTGACAGATTCTTATTGGCCATAATTGCATTTAGTGCACCATTAACTTTGTTTCCCGCAGTTACTCTCCTTTCGATATCATTCTCAGCCTTGCCGTCTCTTACATGTATATCGTAATCCGAGTGCGCGACTATCACCTTTCCAAATGAAAAAAATAAGTTATGATTTAAAAATGTCATATTTTTGTGCATCTTTCGTATCAAAATATCAATTGTGTGACTTTCCATTATTGTTTTACATGGATACATATCGCACCTTTAATAATGTACGGACACAATAAAATTTTTTAGTATTTTTACTTTTTCTGATAGAAAGAAAATTCCATTTTTGCCAGTCCTAGTACATATTTTAATATAAAAAAGCAATATTTTAGATAATTCATACAAAAAAAAATAATGTAAATATTAAAGAGGCAGAAATACAAGGAATGCCCAAAATAACAAATAAAAAAAACGTGTAAGATAGGCCTATCTTTCGACTATTATTATTTATGATTTTTTTTGTACTGTTAATCCATATTCTCAAAATATAGTCAAGTCATATTATAGCACCAGAGACTAAGTTTACTAAATTTTATGTTTTTAAAAATAGCATATAAAATCGAGAACCTATTATGTAAAAAAACAATACATCGCTGTATTGTTTTGTCTTTTCCCAAAAAATTGCTTTTTTAATTGTACCCATACATTATTGGGGGTGCGATATGCATTATATACATTTTGTAAAAGTTTTTGCATTTTATACATTTTTATTTTAATTAAATACAAGAATATCCCTTTTAATATGTGATTATTTTGTTGTAAGAAATGTGAGAATATTGATATTTTGTCATGTTGTATCACTTTTGATGCTTACTCTACTATATGAATTACGAGAAAAAACTTAACTCCATTAGGTATCTCAGAATGCATAATTAATCAGAAGTGAATTTCATACAATATTTCATAGCCTTAGGAGCATAATAAAATATTTGGCTGCTTCTAGAGATCTGTAATCCGTACATCGGATAACAGCCCGACAGCCGATTGTCCGACAAGCCAACTTCCAGAAAAATATTTTTTAATTCTTAGATATGCATTTACATACGTTTACGAAAACATGCATAAGTTCTTCAAATGTTAAAACCATCAAACTGATAATATTAGACAGAATTTTGTGAAAAAAAATTTATCAAATGAGGTACTTAAAAACATAAAAGAATAATTCATTTCAACCAAACCAAGAGTTCTTTTTATTCTGATAAGAGTTTATTGTAACTAGTTTTTTGTTTAGAATAGTAGCTGAAAATAAAATTTGTATTTAAAAATAAAAGTAACATTCAAAAATAAAAGTGTAACATTCAACGAGTAGCTTATTGGTCTTAAAAAGGTCGCGGGTTCGAACCTCACTCCAGACCAGTCAGTTAGTCCTATTATTTTAAAATAGTAAGAATATTGATGTAACACATATTCCGTGTTTGCATCTCTACTAAAAAAACCCAATTTCTACGAATGGCGTGAAATGAAATATCCTTAAGTAACCCACTACAAAAATATTCTTCAAATACAGATTTTAAATTAATCAAATTGATTTTTTAACATATGTGACATTTATAAATATTTTCGAGAAAATACCCAAATACAAATCTTAAATAAATGAAATAATTTGTTGCCGATGATTTCGGGCAATCGGCTGTTGGGAAGTTGACCCAAACCCATAATACCTACATTTATTTAGCTGTCTCTTGTGATGCCCAACATACGAGTTTTTGAATGTGCTGGTCGTTTATTTTTTTATCTTTACTTTTTTTTTCAGGAAAAAGCTTTTCAATTACTATCACCATCTCCACAAGCCCGCCGCAAGTAGCTACCTACCAGAAAGCCATCAAAGTCACCGTCGACGGACCCAGGGAACCTAGATCGAAGACAAGTAAGAATTTAATCCTTTCAAACTAGATATCTACACCATTTACTACAATAATATTACTTCACCTTAACCTGCAGACCATCTAAAAAATACTAAATATATAATATAACATTTGTCATGTCAATATTCTTATTTTTTTTCAATTTTATGTTCTGTGCACATTGGATAAGTATCAGTTAAAACTTACGTATATTTAGTGCATCGTTCTGATTAATTATTCGATTGTAGAGATACAAAAGCAAAGATAAATAGAGCAACAATTTTCAAAAATATTCAAGAAAGCAATACACCCCTGTATTTTTTACAATATTATCCTAAAATATTCGAGGGTTAGATGTATTTCAGAGTGGTCCGCGAATATATTCCGTGTTATTTTATATTCTGTTTATTAATATTGGTGTAAATTAAAAAGTCGATTTATTTAAAATCGATACACCTATTCAATGTGAGGCTTTATACCCTTTGTACCTTCATATTAGAGAGATCATATGAAGTAAGAGAACAGATAAAGGCATGGATTCCTTTATACAGCTGTTGAGTTCTTTGAAGGACTTCCAGGTGATATGAAGAAGATAAATAATATAGCACTCTTCAATAAGAAACTGAAAGGACTTGTGTTGGAGAGGAGATAGTCCATAAATCATGATTTGATATAGAATTTGATGCGTTTATCTATAATTTGAAGTTAAGTGTTAAATTTATTGTTTATAGTTCTTCTGTATTATAGTTATTAAGTAGGTATCTATAATTTTTAAAGTCTCCTTACACTAGCATGCTTTCATGGAGACTTGCCATTTATTTCTTCTCGTTTTTATTATATTTGTAATGATGTACTAAAATAAATAAATAAAATTCGATATCGTACTAAAAGGTTGTAAAAATATTTTTCCGTTAATATTTTTAAATATTAAAACGATATCGAAAAAGTGAACGCCGCGTCATTGGCACGCTTGAGTCTCTCTATGCTAAAAAAACATCTCGGATATTTACAGCATTCTTTGACATATTCGCTTAAGAATTAACGGGATAATTTAATTATCAATAAAACTCGCCATATCGTAATTTTATGAACTAAATTTACGCATTTCAAAAATATTACTGGAGTTTGTAGTGGATATTTTCTCTGGAAACGTCTACACGTGTTTTTAATCAATCGAGCGTTTTTAATGAATGTCAATTTAAATTAATGTCCATAATTCAAATGATTATAGATGGGATATTACTCAATCTTCTTAGAGATTCTTTTTTTTTTTTTTTTAAATAGAGATGCGAACACGGAATACGTGTCACATCAATATTCTTACTATTTTCAAACTAAGCTAAACGCTTGTGCTATAAAAATAGGACTAACTTGCTGGTCTGGGCTGAGATTCGAACCCGCGACCTTTGGATCACGAGGCGAGTGTCCCAACCACAAGACCAACAAGCTACTCAGATATTTAATATTCGCTTATTTTTAAATGATTTTTCTAATGCTGCTAATTATCGAAATACATACGGCTTTAAATACAGAATCTTCGTGTAATATACACACATGCATAACATGACGAGATATATTAAAAATGTTATTTTGAATATTTTAACCCTAAAATTATATAGGTTGATACACAAAACGGTTTCAAATATTATGTTATGACAAGTATCTCTTCAAAAATACTGAACGGAATGATAATTTTATCATAAATTTTACGTTTCACTACATTTATCCCACAAATGTACAAGTACCTCGATAGCCATACTTCACAATGCCACTCGACTATGGTTTCCCACACTGATAAATGTTTGTTATCGTAACAAATTTTGTGATTATTATTTTAAAACACATACTAGGAAAAATGTACACAGCATGTGTCCATTATTTAAGAATTTTGTGTAAAACTGTACATGCGTTATGTAATCACGGGGCGATTTGTGGCCAACTAGGGCCGCGGCTGATGCTGCTGAAGACTGGCAGGAAATAACCGGCTTTGCAGATTGTTGTTCTTAACCGACTATGATCTTTACATCTTTGCATCGATCGCTGCATCTTACCTAAAATCCACGCCCACTTCCGTTCCCTTACCCGAAAGTCATCACAATATAATCCTACTTTAAAAATTTAAAATGAAACACCTGTAAATACCATAAACTAACAAAATCATATTTTTCTCGTAGTATATTTGTGTACCTATAATATTTTTTAATATAAACTTATCGTCGCTGTATAAATAATTAATCCTGTGTGACATTCTGAGATAACCGAATAAAACTGTTTTAAAAAATAATTGAACACACTAGATTTATAAAAAAAAAATTTAAATAATTACTAGGCAGATGATCCAGATGAATGGCAATGTTTATTTTAGTATATCTCCATTATTTGTATGAAAAATTTACAAATTGATTCGTTCATCTCAGAATGTACTAAACGGCATATAGGATTAATTATTATATATACAGCGACGGTATACCTTTCCTTGAGTTAATTTAAATAATATCAAAAAAATGTTTTATATCCTCAAAGCTCCACAGTAACACTTAAATCTATAATTACTGTGACATGTTTATATATTTGCTGACATAGTTACATCCTTATATACTTATTTATTTAATGTTATATTATTTAATTACACATTTATTCTTTTTCTTTTCTGTGTTGTTGTGTTATTTTATATGTAATATTTATATTATAATTTTTATACTTTTTAGTGGTGGGTCATTTTTTACACACTCAACGTGATTTAATAAACTCTTTATTATTATTATACAAAATTTTGGTATTATTTAAATATACCCATACCCAGGTAGGTAAATTTACATATTCTGTGGATCTTCTAAACCTTCATTTGGTTATTTTGACTTATTAATAATTTAAATTCCATCATATTTGTTCAGCTTTAACAGCTTGCCTAATGAAAATAAAATTATTGTCATTTTGTACTGAATAGACTTAGCTTAAGCTGGTGAAAAATCGTCTTAGATTTTCTTTTAATTTTGTTAAGAATAAATTTTTCAGCGTCTGAAACTGACAGCTTTAAAATGAAAGCGAACAATCCTGAAGACTTATTTAATACCGATTAAGAACTTAACAGTCTGATTATTACAGTACCTACTCTTACAGCTAAATAGTTATAAAATTTTAGGAAAAAAAAAACAAACATTTATAACTGTAAAATATTTTTATACGGAAATTAATCTAATATTAAAATTACATAATATATTCTACATGCATCAAAACTTCGCGCTTTAAGTCGTATGAACAGAAATAATTAAATACGTGATGGTCACAAACATGAATACATAATATATTTATTTTATTGTCTATCAATAACATTTATTTAATGTATTTATTTATTTATTTAATGTAAAATGCTATACAACTATTTTAATATTTATCACAAATAAATTGTGGTTTTTCAATTTAATCAAAGCTATAATTAACTTTGCTTATTAGCTTTTAGGTTAATATATGTAATTTATAATATGTTTATAATTATAAAATGTATAATTTACTTATTTAATTAAAATTTTCACATCTTTTCACCGTACATGTTTTTGTATTTAAACAGTCAGGTCCTAGAATTATATTTGAAAATTGGATGTTGTAAACAAAAGGTAATACCTAATCGCAAGTTTATTATTAGTTTTTCAAGAACATTAGACACAGTAAATTGAAATTAAACTAACATATAAATAAGAATAATTTGTCATCACCATCGTAATTTTTATACCTTTATTATTCTAAGAGGATCGGGGGCCCTACACTGCGCTATCGTTTTCCGTTGTCTTGCGCTGTATAAATAAATACTTGTCTAATCAACCCTTCCTGTTTTCATAAAGCTTTGTTGTTTTTGTCGCAACTTAGAGAATTATGTTATTGTTTTGCTTTTTACACCTCATAACAATGGACGCTATTTGGTATTTTTGTTGTATCAAATAAATATGTAATTTATATTTATTTCGTTGAAATTATAATTATGCACAGCTTTCCTGAACTATAGGCTGTGCTGGCCCGCACGTCCCTGTTAAACAGTGGTAAAAAAATATATTTATAAATAGTTTATCAACTATTTATTATTATGCGGTTGATTTATTTATTACTTTGGTTTGACTGTTATGTCGCAGGCCTCATAACGAGCCGCCATTGAGAAGAATGGACAAAATTACGAATCAATCAGTAAGGCCGGACCCCCTCCTCCATGCCGGTTATCGTTTCCGGGATATTTTACTAACCAATAATTCCAAAATCAATGTTCAATGTTCACCCCCCGCCGTGTCCTCCCATGTTCGCGCTAATGGATGGCTCGAATATTATCACATACCTACGGAGCAGTTACACTGCAAAATGTGTAGCCTGACCAGCAACACGTTATTCCAATAATTCAGATATTGCTTTGTATTACGGTATGGTCCGCTGCGACCAAGATCGCTGTAACTCGATTTTAAACTGAGCACTTTTTCCGCTAAAAGGATTCCCGTTTTAACCCAGACAAAATCGAGTCGTTTTCAAAACAAAGGCTTTCTTGTGATGCTTGGTACCATCATCTCGGACAAGCCTAACCTCAGTCTGAAAATTAATTTAAGCCAGGATATACTACGGTCACTTTTTCTTCTTCGTTGCACTGTCCCAACTCATTGCCAGAATATAGGTGTTTAAATAATTTCGAACCTTCATTTTTTCCGCCCAAACAAATGAAGCACTGGAGATGTCCTTTGGTGAATATGTGTAGGAAAGTTTCATGCACATGCGTGAATTTTTTCCTGCCTGAAGAAAGCGTCGGGCGCTGGTAATCAGCCTCTGAAGAAATGTAGTTAGAGCCAGTCGGATTGTCAATTGTTGTGAAATGACGGAATGACTTAGCAGCGATATTGCCTTGGATTTTATCAAAAGCTTGGCGATATCCAAGTGGAAATCATTCGCAACATCCAACATACTCTCGTGGATGAAGCTATGAGCATCTCACGGATAAAGGAGTGATAAAACCTATTCAAACATGGCCACATACCTCTGAGGTGTACCACAAGAAGCCGAAACAATAATGCGATTGACCGACGATGCGATATCGTTACACCACAGACCGAGAACTTACGAATGAGGTGGTGGTTAGCATTGGATCGGTAAATTCAATTTTGACCGAGGATTTAGGCTTGAAGACATCCATTCGCATCCGATATAAGCTTTCTTAGCCAAACGTTCTTCGGCGTTCTTCTAATTTTTCAAGCTCTCTACTCTTCAATATCTCGGAAATGTGAAGAGACATACAGAATAGTACGAGATCTTGAACACAGGGAAAGATCTGTGGATTTCGTGGCCCTGGAAGAAAGAGAACATCATGGCTGAAAAATCTGAGACAGTGGTTTGGCCAATCCACTGTAGATGAAGAGATTCTGCTCCGCAGCGAATAAAGTGATGATAGATAGCCAACGTCCGTTGAACGTATAGGGCACAAGAAGAAGAACAAATAAAATTATCGCGAAATTGTACTATGTTACCACGCACACAGCGCCATCTTGCTATCGCTGGTGACGATTAGTGACAGGAAATTAACTACATAGAGAATTGGAGATCGAAAATATTCTGATTTATAAGACGGCACATTGTCTGTGGCAAGGAAGACTGGCAAGGTGACAGCGGGTGTTGCCGCTTCCAGGCCGGCCGAGCCACGTGACACCGGGCATCCTGCGTCGCACGCGTGTGCTTCTGGCTCTTGGCCTCACGCAACACCAGGTACACACGGGAACTGCAGTGTCGGACTAGACCCGGGCCGCGCGGTCCGCCACACTGGGCAGCAAGATGCAGGGCCTTACTTGTTTACCTACATATTTATTTTGTAAATTGACGCTGAATAAGACTACAGCGAAACGTTTAGATTCGCTTCTCAGTAAAATAAACGGTTCGTATAAAATATCCGTTTCGTTTTACACATATATATGTCCAACGACCGTAATAATAACCTTAACACTTTAATAATTATTCAAGTTGTCTGTTTATTTTTATCCATTACAAACAATTATTATCTTTGTACACTTACATAGAAAATAATGTAATTACAGCAAATTCTTGATTACGCCTCGCCGGCCGGTCGTGTGTTCCAGGATAATCCTGATACCGGCCGTGTTTTGAAAATAACAACATTGTTATTTGGTGATTATTACTCAAAAATAGAAAAACGTCGAGACATCTGTCAAATGTCAATAATTCTATCATTATTACGAAAGTATTGGGATTAATTCAATATTTTAACTCTCTGGATGAAAAAATCAGTACACGAGTTTGAAACAGACGGATTTTTACAAACTTTTAAAATAATATTAATACTTATTTTATATAATATTCATCAGAAACTTATATTATAGACAAGAGTTCAGATCGCAATGACTGGTTTGTGTGTTGATAAGTGATATTGCACCATCGTGTATGTAGATGTAAAAACACTGGATGCAATCTGCTACATCTAAAATTGCAAAAGTCATAAATTAGTTAAGTAATTACACTGCCATAAATAAATACTATTTTTGGCTATTATTGGTATAAATAATCACCGAATAAGGGACCTGTCGCAAATCTATGACTTGTCTATTTTCTAGTGTTGCGGTAGACCTCTTTCCATTTAAGAAAGACAATCGAATTAATATGTGCGTGCCGTGCGCACGTGTCACATTATTTCGATGTGTAAGTGTTTATGGGTGTAAAACACCATCACAACGAAACGATGTGCCTCGAACGCACGACTTATACATACTTATTTTATTGTCTTTCTTTTTTATTTTATTTATTTATTTCAATTCAACGGTTTATACCTATTACAATAAATATGTACATGAGCATTTACAAATATATAAGTATACATACATACACATGAACTTTAAAAGACAGTATCTTTAATAATAATTGTTGTTTTGTTAGGGGATTTGATTACGCAAGAATAAATACTTTAACTGCAGTAAAAGGTGTCTTAAATAAATGCAAGAGGGAAAAAACTCTACTCGGACCCAATCTCCTCTGATAATAAATATGGATCTAAAAAAAAATTAAACATTTTAAAAAATAGAAAAAACATAAAATATATCTTAAACAGAAAAAGGTCTAAAAATCATTAAAATATCAATCTTTTTATTTCCAGAATAATGTTAAAAGCTGGTGGTTACGTTTTGTCTTATTGTGACGTTTTACGCTGGCGGATTTTTTTTCTGGGCGCTCGTCGTGCCCGGCCGGGCCTGGTTGCGGTGTCGCGGTGCGCCCGAAGTGCCAGGCGCCATATGTCAGGCCGGCCGGGGCGGCCCGGGGGCAGCGCCATTCATTGCTAATATTTTAATAGCCGGGGCCAATTTGCGCGAGTGTGGATAACAAAAGGACTCGCCCATTACTCTGTCCTTCCAACGGAGCAACAGGAAATCTTTTTTTTATTCTCGTTCGCCATCACGTCATGTTCTTTCGGCGCGGGATCCCGCACGTTGTCAAAAAAATTATTAAATAAATTCGCGCAATGATTAACAAATGTTTTGAGTTTGTTCAAATCTTTCAGAACAGTGCTGGATTTTATGTCACAGAGACATTATTAATCAATTAGTGTATATTATAGATATCTCACAGAGACGAAACTGTATTAATTATGGGAAAGTAGGTAGGAAAGTAGGTAGTAGGTAGGAAAGTAGGTGACTTCTATACCTACTTTCCCATAATTAATACAGTTTCGTCTCTGTGAGATATCTATAATATACACTAATTGATTAACAAATGCTTCTTCTCAATTTATTACATACATATATTTTTTGCACTAGGTTTAAGTAAAAAGCTATGACTTTGACACAATCTATCATCCCTTTACAATTAAACTCACTGACCTCAGTATAGGCCAAAATGAGTTATGAAGACAAATATCTGTAAGTGAATATTCCGTAATCTATTTATATTTATTTAGTGGTAAAACATATAATTTTAACATTTCAATCATTTTGATATCACATGTTGAATGTTTAAACCTCATCGTCTCAAAACTACTCCAATGTTAGTTAGTTAGTTTTACCCAAATTGGTTTTACCTCTAAAGGGGCGCTGTATTCTTGAATATATTGAGGGCAGACCTACCGCTCACCAAGGACCGTTTTATAAGCAAAAGCTCCTATATCGATCCTACTCATTCGCCGCCAGGTTGGAATTTTTTAATGCTAAAGGCAACCGTGCAACCCAGCACTGCAAAGCAGAATTGGGCCGCACGGCTGCCATCCAAAATTTTGCCCTCATTGTCCCGTTAGTTCACTTCTTTATTATATAAAAAATATACATAAACCACCAAAATATTTGAATATATCGAAAACACTAACAAAGTGTATCATCTTGTACAATTTTCCACAATATCGACGCAGATGTGAAAACCGAAGATCACCGGATCTCAGCCAGCGAATTTAACAAAAGATAATTTTTCAGAAACAGAAACTTATTTATTCAGCGAAATCTCCAATTTTTTAGTACAAAGCCTTTTCCAATAAAAACAAATGACATATATTAGTAATAAAGATCTATCTGAAAAACAAGAAAATAAAATAAAAAATTGAAAACATAACTTTTATTCGTTGCCTTTGCATACATTCGTAATCGATTTTCTAACATCACCCATGCATGTATCCAAATATTAAATACGTTGTTTTTAAGTCTAAAACAAATTTTCGAACGAAATATTCTAACAGCTATTTCTGCGGCTCTTGCTTGTGAGTGACGTGATTATTAATTTAATGTGAGGAACGTGATTATTAATATTAATTTAATGTTAATCGAAATAATTACCAAATCATGTTGAAAATGATTTAATAATGCGCAGTAATCCACCTACGGGAAGTTGATGAAAAATCAATTACAAGATTCCACCACAACGAACAACAAACAGACAAAGAGAGTTAAATAAAATCAGAAGAAAAGTCTCCATTGCTGATCCATCCAAAGCTGAACTTATCATAATTAATAGAATTAAAAAATGGTCACTCAGATGGTTTGGGCATTTTGAGCAAATTAATGAGGAAAGAATGGTAAGAAAGATATATGATGCAAGTGTTGATGGCGCCAGAAAGAGAGGGCGACCGCGGAAGATATGGCATGACCAGATTAACCAGATACTGGAAGATGGTCCCGTTAGAAGCCTCAACAACCGGCGAGCTTGCATGCGAAGATGTATGAATGTGGATGAGGCGAGAATTGTATGTCAGGACAGAAGAGTGTGGCGCTCTATCCTCTCTGCCTACCCCCACGGGGAAACGGCGTGATGGTAAGTTAGTTAGTTAGTTAATTAGTATTAAGGCGCTCTTGCTTTTCTACAAGGTATATTTATGTAAACTAATGATGTTTAAAAGTGCAGGGCTGTCAATCATGTTATTTAATATTTTGAAGGGAACAATTAGGTCAGATATTATTTCTCTGTTTATTAAGGTTTGCCAGTTAGTAGATTGCAGGATTATTTAAAAACAGACTTTTAAATATGTTTTTAACGTTTTAAATATGTTTTTAAGCTTCTAAACGGCTAAATTTTTTGTTTAAAATTTTCTGGGTTATTCTGCTTTTTAAATTTATTTTATTTATTATTTATTTATTTCAGTATATATACGCCCATCAGAGCATTTACATAAAAATTGGGTAATACATGTCGGTAATGAGAAATATAAAAAGAAAATAAAAAAAGTCATATAAAGAAATATATGCGAACTATCTGGCTGAAGTTTGTGCTCTGTGGACTGATATTCTTTGCGATGTGTTCCGAAACGTCGGTCAGTGATACACGGCAGAATATCTCAGAAGAGGCTTCCAAATAATCGCCGTCGGAAAACGCGTGTGTCACCGTAACGATAAATTGATCTAATTTTTTAAATATTTTCTCTCCAATGATTGCTTGGTTGATTTGTTTCAAACAAACTTAGTTGAGTATTTTACGACACGGTATGCTCTGAATATACACTGATCTTGGGGCGGTACACATACCAAAACTTGCTTAATATAATAATAGGAAATGTTTTTCTTTTCCTATTATTATATTCAGCAAAATATTCAATTAAATTTAATTAATTTGATAAATAACACATACATTACAAATTTACATTTATTTCGCACATGTTTAATTATTATAATATACGTATAATAATTATTATCATAGTTGTAGTAGAATCCTGCTTCGGAAAACCCTCTCAGAAATATGGAACAGATCAGTATCCAGAGTAATATTGATCAGCATAGCGGTAGTTCTTCCAACAGACATAACCATCAGCAGGCTGGTCCTGTATATTGGAATGTGAAACAATCTATGCTGATGCTGCCTTACGTGATTATCAGGAACATACAGACCAATGCACCGCATAATTTCAGGATTATTGGTCATACCGCGCAACAATCGATAAAAATTCGTAATCAAATACACGTTCCTTCTAGTATCTAAACTATTGCAGCCAATCATCCTCGGGAGAAACTATTTTAACTATTTTAAGTAGAGCCAAGGATAATGCCCGTACTCTCTCATGTAAACTATTTATTATCCAAAGGCCTCTTGTCTTCTTGGTAGTGATATAGGTAGGAAAACGTGGTAATACGTACAATCAAATTTAGTTTAATAATAACTGTGTTATCCTCGATAAAATAAAATTAATTTGAACATGTGTCAACGGTTGCGCGTTAGTCGAATGTTACCCATGTAAAACATACTTAATTATTTAAAATAACATGAATACCGTTTTGTGTAATTATTGAAAATATATCAAAAGCAATTTTCTGCACGCAACTTTTACGTCCGCCATATTTTGGGTCCGGTTTTTAGAGCGAGAATAATACTCAATATGATCGTATAGCGAAATGTACAAAATATTATTTTATTCTTTGTTCGGTTTTTTAAAATATGTCTGAAAATAACTGTAATAACTCATAGTTATTGTATTTATCCTTATCTGATTAAATGTGCTTAGAAGGAAAATATAATATTAAGTGATTTTTGCCAGGATGTGCCAGCAGGACATTGCGTGATAAAGCCTTCCTTTATCAAATTGTTCACAATTCTAAAGAAATTACACATCTTTATAATTTGTGACGCTGCGATTATGTATATTTATTTAATGCATGAGTAAGAAATGAAAAACGCTAATTATAAAATAAATGAAAAAAGTCGTGCGTGTACTCGTGTACGCGGGAGAAGTTATACTTAAAAACTAAATGAAGACAGCATTATATATTAATGACGCTCGGAGTATTAAGCTTTAAGATCTACACGGATCATTGTCGATTATTTTATTAAGTTTCATGAAAATAATAAAATGTCATACTTGAGAAATGTAACCTCGAATATTTAAAATAATTGGGGCAAACAAAAATTTCCTTAAAATTTGTGTACTCGAATGTAAACAGAATTTAACAGCTGACAAGAATTCATTATGTCTTTCTTATTGAGATGTTGTTCTTTTTCGAAAACGAGTGCATTTTCAAAAAAAACCAGCTGAACGCAGTCAAACATCGACAATAACATGAAATACAGAAATCTCTATGAGAAGCCCGTTTTTGCTATTTCGATTATACAGCTAAAGTCGTAATTCAATGAACAGTTTTAATTTTCAATTCAATAACCGATCTTTCATCAGCTTTTGAATTAAGCATCTTCATGATTGGTACTCACTTCAAGATGGTCGACAATACATTATTTATAATACTGGAACTCATTGTTGAATAGTTGGAAATATCGATGGTGCTATATAAAGACCTAAAAAAATATGCGGCTATAAAAAATGGTATACATACTATTACTATAAAATAATCAATAAAATGCATAATTCGTATAATATAAGTATAAAGCATAAAAAAAGTATTTATAGACGAATTCACTGAAGGAGCCTATTTGGGAAAATCATCCCTTAAACATAATATCGATATTAATTTTAATATCTTCTAGATGTCCACCAGAGTGTGACACTCCTCGAATCTGGCACCTAGTTAGGTAGGAACCTAAGAAATAAGGTGCCCTTTAATGACATAGCCATCCAAACAATCACTTTTGGAGAAGGACATGTTTGGGTTCGGTTTTGGGTTCCCCCTGCTACAGAACCTACAATTCTGCTTTCACCCGTTCAAATGAAAATGGGCTTCGTCGACGAACAAAATGTTGAAATTAGTGAGCTCAAACATTGTCCCAACCAATATTTCTTAATAAAATCCAGTCAGTTCCCAAATCTTATACCTTATTTGGGTGTAGTCTCAATCACAGTTTCAAAATTCGATACAAAGATGATCTTAGCATCGTCATAACAGCAGAACGCTAACGAGTCGACAAGCCCGGATCTTCTGGTACAGACTTTTTAACTTGCGTGACATCATGTTCTCGCGCTCTATGACCGCCAATTTTTTTTCTTATTTATCGTTGAACTTCTCGAATATCGAATTAATTAACACATGGACATTGATTCGTTAGTGAGCGCGAAACCGGCGCCGAAGAATCACATAAGAATCGTTGTTTTTATAAAACAGTTTTACGCAGAACTCGCGATTTTGAAGCGATTTTCAATGACCAAACTCCCTCGCGTCTCTCCTCCGCGCGGTTCCCCCGCGGAAGCGATTTAAGAAGTGCAAAAACTTATCACCCACTTTGTGTTTCATAGAAAAACGCTAAAAAAGTTAATGCCGAAACATATTATACATTCAAACTAATTTATTTATTTTAAAGTTCTAGGCAGACGGTAAAATAATTTATTTTGTTTCTCGGTAGGTACCTATAGAACGTACAATATGACGTCTGCCTTATTTGATGATAGTGAATTGGTTATTTTAAAGCTTAATATTTCACGATGAAAACATTGCTAGCTGAAAATTTTTACCTACACATTGCCAGAGTGCACTGTTCATACCTATAAAACTCAATGTCTGTCTGTTCTCTTTACAAATCTACACCGTTTGACCGATCTAACCCAAATTTTGATACCTATTCTTTAGGACAAGGCAGAAAATATAGGCCACATTTCCCTTCTCCACTTTTACACCACCCCCTCCCACTTATATTTTTTCTATACAAATCTAAACCGTTTGACAGATCTGACGCAAATTTTTCATACATATTCTTTAGAACCTGACGGAAAATACATTTCTCTCCTCCTCCTTTACTCCACCCACCTCTCCGCACGATATGTTTTATGTACACATCATTTATACCGTGTTACCGATCTGACCCAAATTTCGCATACTTATTCTTTAGGACTCGGCAGGCAACATATATGACATTTCCCTCCTCTCCCTTTACTCCTCCCACTCCTCTTGATATATTTCCCATGCAAATCTGTACCATTTGACAGATCTGACCCAAATTTTGCAAACACATACCTGTGGACCCGGCAGAAAACATATACCACATTTCCCCCTGGATATCCCATCCATTCCAGCTTAGATTAAATGGAAATATTATTTTTATTAGAGGCTTTGCAAAGCAATGGAACCTTTACACATAATTTTGGACGTCGAAAGTAAAATAATACATCTTATTACTATGTTAAACTTAATAAATATCCTAATTTCTTCTTCCTGTCAATTAATTGTCGGAAACTATGTCTTCATTGATAAAAACAAATTAAAAAATTTATGGCGGATGACTCATATCACATCATATCAAATATTTCACAATTATTTTTTTCATATTGTGTATTTAATTCCTTTGGCATATTTAACTAACTTAGCATCACGCCGTTAGACAGAGAGGATAGCACATTCTTCTCTTCTGACACAGCAGTCTTACCTCGTCCACTTTCATAAATTTTTTCATACACGCTCTTCGGTATGTGAAGCTTTAAAATGGACCGTGCTCCAATATTTGGTTCATTTAATCATATTTATTATTGCAGTAATAAAAATCATACTATTTTCTCTACCCTCGTCTTCCTGCTCATACGTTCCACATTACTTAAACATCTTAGCGACCCTTTCTTTTTTCTACCATTTTTTAAATATTGTTATATAGTAGAACTAGAAATCGTTTCGAATTATGCGGAACCCCGCTGATACGAAATTTAAGGCACAAAAAAAATCGCGATGCGAATGCACGCCCAGAATCGTAAAACTCGTGAAAAATGCCACTAATTTTGTGAAAAAAGTCTGTATTTTGCATTTTCAAAGAAATCATTTCGCAACGCAATATTAAAATACAAAAATCGCAACAATTCTATTTTTGTTGTCACTTGCGAAAAAATCGAAATATTTTTAAAAATTTTGTTAAATTTCAAAAAATTTCGAATTATGTAAACTATTTTAGTATTGAATTGTGGTCCAGGGGGCTAAAAATTGTTTCGAATTACCGGGGTTTTCGAATTATCGTGGTTAATCTCCTATGAAATTAACGTTATAGGATAGGACATGTGGGATGAAAAATTTCGAAATATGGCGAATTTCGAATTATCGGGGTATAACTGTACTGTGAAATTATTTCTTGAAAGTGATAAATCTAATTGCTTGATATGGCAGTTACTTTGTGGTGGAACATGATTATTTTAATTGACACTAAATTGAAGTTTGTAATACATACACGTTGAGTTAAATTTATCACAACTATAGTTTCGAGAGGAGCAGTCTCTCTCATCATCTGGTGTAATTTATAACTATAATGTATAACAGGTGTAACGGAACGGAAAAATTTCAGATCAAAGATACATTCAAAATAATGTGTGATTATTTTCAAAAACATTGAAATAAATTTTCACTCTTCAATTTCAGTTCCACAGGTGGCGTTTATTTATATATCTTTCAATATGCCTTTTTTCTTAAGATCCCGCTTACCTGTCTTTCAAAAAAAAGCTTTATGAATTTTTGCTTTGTCTCGCATAAGTATTGTCCTTGTTGCCTTGCCTCGCTTCGTTGCGTTGTATTAAATAAAAGATTACCCAGTAAAAAAATCCCTAGAAGAAAAGCGAAGAGCGCGACATGATAATTTTAAAAATTATCTCGTGTCTCGTGGAGTTGAGAGAATCTCCATTCTCGGTAATTACATGTAGTTGTCCCCTTAACCCCATAGCGCTCTCTCTTTTGCTACCATTCTATTGCCGACTACTTCACTCTTTAATGTGGCTATCTACGTACCTACCTACTAGGTACATACCTGAAAAAGGCACAGGTAGCTACCTGCAAAAGTAAAATATGATAAAAACAATACGTGTGGAAATTAATTGCCCTTTTATTCATTTTTATAAAAATATTTTTCACTTATAGGAATTACACTAAAAATATTTTTTCACCATGAAAATAATACTAGGTGAAACATAGCTAGTCCACGTTACTTTACAGGTAGATTCCTGCCTGAACTATGAGTCGAAAATGTTCAAACAACAATGTTCTAATATCAATAGCAACGAAGTGTGTAGGTTACATTTCTCACCTATTCTTTTACCCCTTCCCCTCCCCTGATATATTTTCGATGAAAATCTGTACCGTTCTACCGATCGGACTCAAAATTTGGAAAATTATTCTTTTGGACCCGCCGGGTAACATAGGCGATATTTCTCCACTCACCTTTTACCCCTTCCCCTTCCCCTGATATATTTTCGATGCAAATCTATACCGTTCGACCGATCGGACTCAAATTTTGCAAACTTATTCTTTAGGACTCGGCAGGTAACATAAGACATTTCCCCCCTATTATTTTACCCCTTTCCCCCCTGATATATTTTCGACGCAATCTATATCTATTGTTCGACTAATAGGACTCAAAATTTCCAAACTTATTCTTTAGGACTAGTTGGGTAATATAGGAGACACTTCCCCTTCCCTTTCTACCCCATCCCCTCCTTCAGATATATTTTCTGTACAAATCTACACCGTTTGACCGATCTGACTCAAATTTTGACACGTATTCTTAGGGACCCGGTGTGTAACATGGGTGACATTTCTCTCTTCACCGTTTACCCCACCCCCCTCCTCCGATATATTTTCCACGCAAATCTGTAGCTTTTGACCGATCTGACCTAAATTTTGTATACTCATTCTTTAGGAACAGTCGGATAATATAGGCGACATTTCCTCTTCCCCCTCTAACCCGATCCCTTCCCCAGATCTATTTTCTGTACAAATTTACACCACTTCACCGACTGGACCCAAATTTTGCATACATATGCCCGACGGAAAAAATAGGCCAAATTTCTTCCCTCGACATCCTATCCATCCCAGCCTCGATTTAATGGAAACATTGTTTTAATTAGAGGCTTTTAAAAACAACGAAACCTTTATTTCCCCCCACAAATGTATTTTCAACTTAATCCTTAACCCACGCAACGCCGGGCACGAACAGCTAGTATTTCAATAAATCTCTTGTTATATAAGGAATTAAGATTAATTATTTAAGGAATTAAGTAAGTAAAATGTGTAAGTAATTAATATGCAAAGAATTTAAACTGTTAAAATGAATGTAAAAAAATAATTCACAACACTACTTTTTTTCCGGAGCAGATGAACTGGGCAGCCCGCTGTGGGCGGGCCAGGGCGGGGGCCCGGGGCAGCTCCGGGTGCTGGTGCCCCCGGCGCCCTCCTCCGCCCCCCGCCATCCGCAGCTGCACTACGCGGGCCCGGAGCACGCGTACAGGCGGCGGCTGCCCTCGCAGGGGTCGCAGCACTGTCAGGACTATAAGCCCAACGCCAACATCCAGCCTAATGGTGAGTTTCTTTTACCTTATACCCTGTACATGTGATGCCTGATCTTTTGGGCAAGTTCCTCAAATATATAAGCTAACCTAACCTCCTTTCTGCTGGCGTGTCATACACATATATGTCATAAGCACGCTTCAGCGTTGGTGCGACGGGATACGTATTTTTAATATATTTAATTTGTGCGAAACATCCTAAGACACAACAGGTACGGTGAGGGCCGATCTTATAAACCGAAGACCAAATATCCAGTATTATAACGATAATTAACTAACGAATGGCTGTTCGTTAGTAAATATTACCCAGGCTTGTATTATAAAAAAAATTTAAACGTCCGTAAATATTGTAATACTTTACTGCCCTTGTCTAAAATTTTAGAGAAGTCAGAGACGAAATGCAACCCAAAATTTCTCTCTCGTTTGTTCTTTATCCGACAAACATGAACGCAATAATACCTCGACATCACTATCTGAAGACATTCTTCTTTAAAAATGTAGTATCACATAAATATATATTAAATTTTACACAAACAGCGTGAAACCAAATTGACAATTGGCCTAACCTCAAAAAAAATAATACGCCCTAATCATACCGTTTAACTAACGGACGGTTAACTGGTGGTTCGACCGTAGGTGTGGGCCCTCGGTAAAGTTTTAATAAAATTTGAATCTTTGTGGGACGAAAATTTGATTTTATCAAATTTCCGTCGATTTGGTGTGAAATTTAACTAACTAACATTTATAAGACCGGCCGTAAACCATCTAAAACCATACGCTGAACTTTTAGGTTACCAAGAAACTCGAAACACTATTTTTACTATTGTATATTGCTACAAACAATAATACCATCATTTTTATAAACATCGAAATATGTTTAAAAAATCATATGGATATCGAAGTAGTATCACCGGCATTCAACAGACATTGATATCTTGATAACAAAGAAAATACCCTCTAAAAAGCAGTCCTTTAATATGAGCATTTTAAGCTTGTGAAATCTATTACACACGAACAATTATTTAAGAAAGGGTGTGTTAAATAGTAAGAATTTTTATATAATGCGAAATTTCAGTTTAAAGAATAAACTTACATGATCGCTAGTTTGATTCGAATACCAGTTTTGTCTGACTCTTAGAATCAAAATTTATAATTATGTTTGTCATTTTTTGTAACCATATTTTTCATTGTTTCTTTCATACGCTGTCCAAAATTATTATATTTGTGTTCTGTTCTTATTAAAAAATAAAATAAAATATCCACATATTTATATATACATAGCTATTGAAACAAATATTTATACCATCGTTAATTTATTCTTAGCAATTTATTTAATATTGCAAATAAACTACTCAGAGATATGCGAGTCGTTTTCAAGATGTACCTCGCTGATTCCTCTCATTTCACATCACAAGAATGATTTTTTAAGTAACAAAGTTGTCATTTATACCTATTAATGAGAGTGGGGAGATCAGACAAATGCACACAGAATACCTGCACACGTGATCCCGCATAAGTTACCTCGCGATAACTTATATACATATCTTTATGATACGTTACGTCCACTTGGTTGGGTTAGGAAATCCAACATAAAGTCACGGCAGTGGTGTAATAAGCTAATGATGTGCATCTGTTATGAAACCATGAGAAGGACCACATCTCTCTAAACTATAGTCGTTACAGAAATTTTACTCAAGTGTGTCTGCTGTACAAATAGTTGAACAACACTCCAAACTACATTACACTGCAAGCCTTATTTTATCATCACTCCGTTTTATTATGTGTTTCGCTAATTGGGCCTGATGGCCTATCGTAGCGTTCAAAATTTAAATACTTTAAAAATTACATTGTAAGAGTAATGAATGATTACTGTTTTGCCATTCGGAATACGCCTCACTGCCAAATTTTAGAGCGATTGTTGGTCAACAAGTGGGTCAAATATTATTATAAGATTATAATAAGATTTCTGTGTGACAGCCAACTGAAACTATCTTAAACTGGGTTAAATATCCCGGATCCTAAATATTATTTTCTTTTTCCATTATATTTCATTGAAAATTCTTAAAGATAATGGTGTTTAAAAAAAATCCAAAACAATCCTGGAGATATCAACACACAATGCACAAAAATCTTTTTGCTTAATAACCAAATTAATTAATCAATTAGAAAGACATACAGAAAAATCTAATTCACGAAAAAATATTAGGTTACTACTGGGATTCGAACCCAGGTCACCTCCTTTCCGGGGCCGGTGCTCTGACCACTAAGCTATAGCAACCCTCTATGTTTCCGTGAATATATCGACCTTATATGTAGTTCTTATTTTTATTAATTGATTAATTTTTATTTTTGTCCATAGAGCAATCCACTTTTTTGATACGGTAGTTGAAATTACTTTGCAATGCCACCGCTAGATGGACGCCATGATTAATTGAATAATTCATTTTTATTTGGACATACATTTATACAACAGATATTATATATTCAAGAACACATTCATATTTGTGAAGTTGTAATTTTTCAGGACAAAGTTCTGTGAAATATTTAATAACCAAATTAATTAATCAATTAGAAAGACATACAGAAAAATCTAATTCACGAAAAAATATTAGGTTACTACTGGGATACGAACCCAGGTCACCTCCTTTCCGGGGCAGGTGCTATATTTTTTCTCGGTGATATATTTTCCCGGTGATATATTTTTTCGTGAATTAGATTTTTCTGTATGTCTTTCTAATTGATTAATTAATTTGGTTATTAAATATTTCACAGAACTTTGTTCTGAAAAATTACAACTTCACAAATATGAATGTGTTCTTGAATATATCTTTTTGCTTGTTAATAAATATGCAGTCAACAACAAAAAAATAATGCAGTCTCGTCTTATTTTTAGACAATTAACGTAATTTTCAAAGCTTAATATCTCATGATGTGATTAATATCTCGAGATGAAAATCTGACTTAGAAATTCCAGACGGAATAAGTCACGGGACCAGTCGCGAGTTCTTGCGCAAACTTTCCGCTTTATAATTAAGATATTTATTTTCCCGAACTTTTCGAAGGCGTGACTCAAATGCTAACCCATTATTGATTCTGTAATGTTATTCTCCGGTGCTAGAAAAGAAGTGGAACAAAAAGCATCGGAATAACCACTTCTCCGAAGCGTTCCCACCGGACAAACGCCGGCCGGCCTGTTTATTACGGGTTCCAATTATTATTTATTATGTTTTGTTACGGTAATTTGTTGCGTCTATTTAAGCTCGCCTCACATAGAGAGGGCTGTAAAATATATTACATTTACGTCTACGTGACATCGCTACCAGGTTTATTTCCGATGATTACCTACCTACATTCGATTTTTATTTCAGGCTGTTAGATTAGTTTTTTTGGCTCGGCCGTGATTGCCACCAGACCTGATGGATGCTGCGCAGCCCAGAAACCGCAGAGCTGGTGAAAAAACAATGAGAACCGATGATCTAGACGCATTACAGGCTCGCCTAGAGATCGGCTACCGGTTATCCAGCGCCATCAGCATGACCGCGCGGGGAGCTGGTCTCCTGATACTATTTACATTTAAAAATCAATTTATTTTTTAAAGACGTTCGGCAATCACGCAGTTCGCGATTGGTAGCTGAAACAATTTTGCAGTCAAATTTTTCATTACCGCATAGTACTCGTATCGTATATGAGGTATATAAAACAAAGCATGTTTCCAAATCACTATTAAGCCATGTATTCACTGGGGGACAAATCGCGAAACATTCCACTCGGCATGTGGCATCAACATCTACGCTCATGTTTCGGGGACAATGACGCGATCATTTGACGTGTACACACCGGGACTCGCATATCTTGTCGCGGAAATGTCATCCGACGAGGTTATGGATGACAGCTGCGGTATCTCATTTGGCGAAAACGGGGTTCCGCGCAATTCGAAATGTTTTTTTGGGTCGCAATTTCAAATTAACGAGGTTATACTGTAGTAAATTGAATATTATTAAAAACAAGGTCCTTTTTGCAAATAATTATTGTTTTCCACGTCACGGAAATGTGGCCCTAGGAGGTTATGATGTCAACTGCGTATCTGTTTATATTAATGAGTTTATCGAAACGTAAGAGGAGAAAAAAGAGGAGAATGCGAAATTCTTTACTGCAAAGAAAAAGAAGGACGGACATTCTATGCGATCTTCGATCGATACAGCTCGATGAGTTCAAGAACAATTTCGTTTCCCCACACTGTCATCTTGACAGATACAGCGCATGCGTATCCACTTGTAAACATACCACGTGGTACTGACGCTCCGCGGAATGTTGCAGTGAGTACGCTCGGGTACCGTGCGCATGGCAACGTTGCCACGGCACGTAGAAATGCCGCGCCATGTTGTGCGCGCCGTCGCGGAACAGTGCACGACGTTGCAACGTCACGTAGACTCTGTGCCACGCGTGCTGTTGAGGGACAATTTGTCCCCTAGTGAATACATGGCTTTAAAAGCAAATGCAGCAAAACTCAACCAGTCAATTCTCAAGGATTCCACGTTAGAAAATGACCGCTTCATCCTAAGTGAGAATTGATATCGATTTTAGACTGAAACATCTTAGCAAAGACTGCAATATATTCATTTATTTATTTATTAATAATACACCCCCTGAATTGGGCTTTTTCATCATACAAAGTACAAAGTGTTGAAGTAGCAATCTTAATACATAAGAAAAAAATACAAAAATTAAAGAATATCACGATAAATACAAAAAATAATTCATTAAGTATATAGGCGAACTATAAAATATAATTATAATTTATAGAAATTAACTTTTACACCACCTTTTTATTGAAAAATATTCAACATGTTTCAAAACCAATGGCGTCTTCATCTTCATTCATAACAAATGTATAATAACAAAATTAAATTTAAAAATCGTAAAAAAACATTAAATATATAGCGGTAATGGAGAGAAATTACCAACATTCGCATTAAAAAACATTAAATTAAATATTCTGCGTATTGAGGTGATTCTCTGGGAACTGTTATTTTAATTTTGTAAAGAACATTTTGCACATAAAGGCAACCGTTTATAACTTTATACAGTATCATTAAATCAGCCATTATTCTTCTATTACATAAGAACAGTAGATGAAAGTGCATTAATCTTTCTCGGTATGATTCAAAGTGATTGCTGGTGCCTTCTTTATAAACTAATATTGTAGAAGTAAAATTTAAAAGTAAAATATTTATTTACATACCCATATAAAAGGAAAACTGATGTGGGAGTTGGACGTAGTTAGCAGAAAATATCCAACCCAAAAAACACAGAACTGCGAAAAAGGCATCTAAAAATTGGAACCTACAAAAACCTAATACAATATTTAATTCATTATTGCGTAGGGCTCATTGAACAAATGTTTTTTATGTTTTTTTTAAGACTTAACCCATTTTACAGGTTGAATTCCTTCTACAAAATGTCTAAATATACGATTGTAAAAGTAAATTTTAAAAATCTAGAAACCCCACTGCGTAAAAACTTTAAATAAAAACTGACAAGAAAAAACAAGTCCAGAAGTCTAGAATTCTTTCAAGTAATATTGAATAAGTAGATAGGTACACCATTGAAATAATTTCATGATCGATGCACACATAAAACAAATAATAAATTCTAATGCGGAACCTAGTGACCTTAATAATCGGGACCCTTTAAAAATCAAGACCGGCTCAAATCTTCCGACTGCTAAAGTTGCTGTGTTTCGCATTAGAATGCATTGTTTGTTTTATGCATGTATCGATGATGAAACTATTTCAATGGTGTAGTAATTCAATATTACTTAACATAATTCTAGACTACTGGACTTGTTTTTTCTTTTTAGTTTTTATTTGAAGTTCACTTTTTACGCAGTCGAGTTTTTTGATTATTAAAATTTATTTTAGTTTGACTTTTTAATATGAGGGTAAATTTATTTATTCCTAATTAGGTTATTTCTCACTGTATAAAGTAACGATTTAGATAACGGTCGTTTAAATTATCTGTCAAAGCAATAAAGTTATGGGTTTGTCATTCGATTTTATAAATTATATTGAATTATATTATGATAAATATTTTTCACGTTTATAAGACCTTATAAGATCGTATAAGAACTTTATCACAGCTTTATTATAAGTATTGAAAATTTATGTGTTAATGGTTACTAACCAACTTTTAATCGTTATAGATCCTAATTGGTCCTTCGAAATGAAAAATGATAAGAAAAATAAAAGATGATTTTTAAATACCTATTCAATGATACCCTACTCAATATAATTCGTTGTTTCGTTTTGTTTTTCTTTTTTACAATATAGCGTCTGGTTGACGCCATATTGAATTTGGATTACTGTCATGGTGACACTTGCAAGATTACAAATCCATTGACGTAAGAATCATCAATATCGCCCCACGCGTTTTGTCTCTAGATCGCCACAAAGGAACAATCATTTATATATACATAGGCTGATAAACACATTGCCCTCCTTAGCATTGCGCAGTCGGGTGAAATCAGAACTTACTTTTTCTATTTGGATTCTATGTTCTATGAAATTGATGAAGCATGAAGTAAAAAGCATTTTTTATTATCTGAGGCGTAGAAAACGTTCAACTCCCTAAGATGTTTTTAAAAAAATATAATCGTGTAGTAACAGTAGAATTAAAAAGTCACATAATGGCTCCATATATACCACATGGATGTTTTCAACCAATATTTTTGTTTACCAAGAATTTTTAAATCCCTTGGGGCTTAGATGTTTTCAGCACATAAAGTTATTTGACCTGCCCAAACCCATACATACATAACTCATTTTTATCTATTTTGTGGGTTGGATGCTTTGTGCATAACTACGTCCAATTGTTTCAATTTCCTTGAGTAATGATAGGTATTTTGTATGTATATCTGAATCACCTCAGCGGGATACTACTGCCCTTACTTTCACGTCAATATTCTTATTATTTTCAAACTCAGCTAAACGTTTGTGCCTTAAAAATAGGGCTAGCTTGGCGGTTTCCTGGAACGAGGCTCGGACCCACGATCATCGAGCTGCTTAATTGTCATCAAGCACACTTATAACATAAACGAAATGCACGCATACTTCGTATTAAACCATTCGATAATCGTCTGACATTTTGCCACTAGACTGGATTTGAAAAATATCACGCTCTGGGTGTTACATTTATTCAACTGATTCAATTTTCTCGTTAATCTAGTGGTTAAGGCACTTGCCTACTGACCAAGTGATCGCGGTTTCGCGCCACATTCCAGATCAGCGAGTACTTCCTATTTTTCACAGCACAGGCGTTTGGGCCCGAATTCAGAGTCAATAATTTTCAGTACAAAATAACTCTTTTAAGGCATACTTTAATCTTTAAATCATCTAAGTATCAACTCCCGACTTCAGACGTTAAGTTTAAATTAAAAGAAAAAATTTAAACTGACCTTACGTATTGGGCAAGTGCCTACCCACTTCCCAAGTGTTTAAAAATAATTTTATCCGATTCCTAAAAGTTTCTTCACCAACTATTCTGTGTTAATTAGAAAATACATTTTTTCCTGTAGTTGTGAATGGCTTTTACATATTTCTAATGTAATTGAGAATTCTTTGAAATGGACAAACCATGAAATGAATCTTATTGAAGGTGATCTTTACATGTGATGATAAATTTAATAGCATTTGATTACTCGAAAACAGGTAAGTGGATGGCTCAAATAGAAATAGGTATTATTTTTGATTTCAGAAATTTGGTCTTCTGTGCGTGACCTGGTATTAATTAAATTTGCTTGGATTTTGTTGTCTATAATACTTTTGTATATATGAAAAATTTCATTTAAAGTTGTCAAATTCATCTTTGTCTCTTGAATAACTTTTTGTGCAGTTTTAAAGGGTTTTATGTTCGTTTTAAAAAATAGACCCCACGCTATAATCCTATAATCTATTATTAACTGTTCAAATTGCATAGTTTAAGGTCTTTCTATATTTTAGTGTTAGTATATTTCTTGATTTTAAAAATATTTAAAATAGTTTGCGAATCCTATTAACATTATTATTTATGTTTTGCTTCCATTTTATTTATTGATATATATATATAACCAAATATTTAATTATTTTTTTTAAAGCTTTTAATAAATGATATATTAAATGCAGCCAAAACGGAAATCATATGGGGGAGAATGACATCAATACCATGTCTGTGAATATTAAATCTACAGTCGAGTTGGCGCGCAACATTGACTCAGAAATTTCCATGAATCTGTAAAACATATCTATAAAACTCTCGTGAAAAAAAGAATTTGCAGACATCTTCCTCCTAAGACATCCCCATGGTAAAATGCATGTTGCATTGTAAGAGTATTTGAGGAGATAATAAGAGAAAACTCCACTCAGTGTATGAAGAGAATACAGAGAGACCTGTTTGAATATGATTCTCTGACAGAGTTTAAATTTCACAATCGATAACTGATTTTGAAAACAATTAATTTTTGTATGTTTTAGAAACTTTTTATCAAAAGCATTTCAAATTTAAAATGTCCACTCTGGTGTTAAAATCATTTTAAAAAAAACGTTTATCTAAATTTCGTATATTGGATAGTGGCGTTTTTGCTTCTTATACCTTCATTTGTACTGTCTTGCCGTTGTTTCAGCTAGACAAACTACATTCGATTCTGAATACATATTAAGTGTGACATATGTAAATTTTCCTAGATATTTCCATCTTTTCCGCGTCAAAATATTGGAAACATTTTCCTGAAAGGATAGAATTGTAATTGTGCTGACTTTCAAAGTAACAAATAATACGACATATACATCTCCAAAAAATCGGCATCCAAAAAATCGGCATCCAAAAAATCTCGGGTCTGCATCCACTTCAGTCGTAGTAAGAACCAATCACCATTGTGAAAAACAAAGTTCAGTGAACCACCAGGCCCAAAAGCTTTAAACAATGCATCGTAAACATTATTTTTAAAATTATTGAATACACAATTAAATATGTACAAAATCAAATACATGATTTTATATATGTTTTTTACATTTATTGTGTTAGTGTAGTATTCGAGATAAATATCATTTTACATTAAGGCTATGTAAAGGCATGTTTTTGTCGATGGATTATATTGCGACTGCCGAATATAGAGCAATTACAAATGACATATTTTGAAGCCGATCTTCAAAAACCTTGCCATCAAAATATGTGAATATGTGAGAAAACGAAGTACCTTATCGTTACGGAATAGAAGTATTTGAGTCATCATCTCATTTTTCTTACGCAGCGCGATAAGATACTTACATATAATGATATGTTGCGAGCTAGTGGCGTAGCTCCCGCCTAGGCAGCCTACGGGGGCAATCTCCCAGAGATCCAGGCCCCAAAAAAATCGCTGAACGAGATCCACAAAGAGAGACATTGAGATATCATTATTAAATATTAGACGCCACGCCAACTATTACACTTTGTTCGAGAAGTTTCCGTAAGTTACTTTATTATCGCCAGTGTCTCGAGTACCTACTCAAAATTGCAAGTTTTAAAAGAAGAGATATGGTTGAAATTTATGTTCTTTAACAATGTGAATACCATGAACAATATGAAAACTAACAATATGAATAAAAGGTTGTGCCATTATTCAAATAGATTTAAATGTTGTCCTACCAGATAACAGTATGCAATAGGATATAAATATTCTGAGATTTTTTTTAATCACTCACATCATTTTATGATGATGAGGACGGAGATAAGTCGATAATAATTCGACGCCAATAAATGACATTTTTTGCTTAAAAGATTTTTTATTTATTACACTACATTTAACGCTTGTAACAAATCGGGAAAATATACATAACTTATTATGTCGCTATTGGCCAATTAATGTGGAAACCACAGTGAAATTACGTTCTTCAGGGAAGGGTAGGTAGTTCATCTGAAATACACGCTTTCCCGGGAGCCCGGCGATTTGTTGTTACGCCACCGTTGCGCGGGTATAGCTTTTCCACCCATTTTATATTTTAATATTCTCATTATCGATCTAGATCTAAGCAAAGGGATGCCCTAAAAGGGGGAACGAATCTTCTCAAACTGCACCCACCGAACCCGGCGCCCGTCTATTCGCCGCTCAAGTAGACGTCGTGTTGCCCGGATCGCGCGACCACGCCGCGTCCGTTCCGCTCTCGCTCCGCGGCTTTCTCAATATTTTCTCCCTCCGAAGCGAAAAAGGAAACATTTAGCGCGTACTCTGAGGAGCCCGCATGATGCTGTAGTCCGCGGTAATCTGTATCATCCCGACATCAATGGCGCTCCATTATTTCGGAACCAAACAAATGAAAACAAAACAGTCGAACCGGCCGGTGCAGGTTATTGCCCAGTAATTGCCCAATTGTATGGATATATCAGCCACTGTTAGCCACAACACGTCATTACCCAGCTGGCCTGCCTCCCTCCCCTTCCCCAGGGATCCCGCCCCCTCCCGCCTTGCTTCAGGTGTACTCGTACGTCGCCGATGACCGTTCGATTATTTATTTATAGACGGATTATTCTGGTAAGTTCTCACGGTCCGTCATCGGACATTCGAAATTGTTTGGGCTCTTCTGCCGCATGTATCTGAATTGTGATCCTGGTCAGAAACCTAGATTTAAATTCAAAAATTTAATTTATTGTTATGCTTTTACATCGCATTAAGTTGATTGATGGAGTATCCACTTTGGGCCGGTTGTTCGATCAGGTATAAGAGAGAGTAATAGTTAAAAAAAAAAGCATAGGTTTGTGCATTTTCCACCAATCAAAATACCCGTTTTTGTAAAAATCTATGCTTTTTGCTTAGCCATCATTCAACTACTGATAAAACAACCTTTAATCCTTAGACCGTTTCTCTAGCCAATTTTCTATAATTTTATATTTTTTTATAACGAAGTTTTTCGAAAAGATCTTCACTGCCTCCTTAACGAGACCGAAATCTGGGCTAGAGGAGACAGATAGAAGATATTTCTACAATAAATTAAAATCTTCATAATTGGAAATGTTGATATGTAAAAAAAAATATTTTTTTGAATGATTATGAAAATATAACCGATTCATTCACGGCTTAAAATTGTTATAATTATTTATTTTAATGCAAAAGGGAAAGTAAAATAATGATTTTTTAAGAAAATATATTGAGTAGATGTACAAAATGATGTCTATGGGATATTTTTAGTATTTTTATATTTATAAATTTTAGGCTTTAAATTCCCACATTTTTACAATATTTTTCATCATATAGAATGCGTCTACATATTTTATTATTTCACTTATCAGAGAAATTTGTAATAAATTCATGCTTAAGATACCGAGCTTACATCAAATAAATGGGAAGACGATTAATAGGTAAATGGAAATATTCAAATCAAATAAGATTTTCGATAATTAGGTATTTTACTTAAGATTTAATTAAAAATAAAAAACCTACAGAATACTGAGGTTTGTTTGCTTCTTGAATCTAATTTACAAACATCATCTAAACAGGTCTTAAATCTTTTATTATACAAGAAGGATATGTCTAATTTTCTATAATCTCCTCCGACACAAACGCGTTTATTGCAAGGACATTGTGGCGGTGATAATCGAATTCGATTAGTAATAATGTAATTTGTAAAAGTTTCCTACTTACTACTGTCGTAAAACTACACCAAAAATAAATGACATTCCATCAATGAATCGGGCAGATTCAAAGGAAGGCTTCACAATAACTTGACCACAATGTTTATAACTGTGTGCATTCCACACACACAAAAACACACTACATAGAAAAAGGATTGCAGCTTAGGAAGATTTCAAAATCTTGTTAGGAGGGTCGTACGATCTAGCAATAAACAACCCTAGGATAATTGCGAGTATATTACCCGAAATAGTAACCGGATACTATTATAAGTTTATTAGAATACCTTTAAAAGTAAACTTGATTTTTTTTATTTATTGTTAATATTTAAGATACCCAGCCCCGACTGCACGGTGAATTAAGATTAAGATTAAATGTATAGTTTTATTAATTCAATAAAATCAAAATAATTCAACGTTGATTTCTTTCACAAGAAAGTTTGCTTTAAAATTAAGATATTTCGTTTTATTGATTCAATAATATCACATCATTTATGTAAAAGCCTATACGCATTGCTGCTCGTTACCTACTCTACATTTTTAATTTTTATACTCATGATTTGGTGCTATTCCTGAAACTTCATATTTCGCTACTTATAACTTATATTGTTTAATGTTTGTTCTTTTTAATTTTATGTTATATTTTTAGGTAAAAGCCTATACACATTGCCGCTATTTACTTTATATTTTTAACTTTTATACTCATGTTTTGGTGCTATACAGATATTGTTTAATGTATGTGCTTTTTGAAATTTATTTTATACTCTTTATGTAAAAGCCTAATGGGCGTAAACAAATAAATAAATAAATAAATAAATAAAATCATTTCATGTAGGTTTGTTTCAGAAGAAAGAAACGCACGAAGTGCTGCTAATTTGGGACTGACAATTCCTAAATTCACCAATAAGTATGGATCGAGGACACTGGAATGTACTGTTCCCACAACGAACAATCAGTTACCGGTATTCTTACGCAGTAGTGTACCTACCAGTTCCGAACTTACCTGTAAATATTAATTTGAATGTTAAATTGAGACATTGAGTTTTTATTTTATTATTTTTTAATATTGAACGATTTGAACATTATTTTAAAACTTAATTTAATACTTAAAATTGAAAATAAATACCAGAAAAAAAATTATTTTACTTACCGTCATGCCCTATTCTGTGGGGGTAAACAGAGGGGATGGAGCGAGGCTTTATGTTCCTCCCATACTAAACGTCAATTTCATATGTAAGGACCTAATAAAATTGTACAGAGAGGAGCTTAACCCTTTCCTTAGAGAAGGGTTTGGGTTAAGTAATACTAATATACACATATTATTACGTGATAAGAGAATCATATTGTCACTATAGAACAAAACTAACGAAAACTCGAATGTTCTAGCTCATTCCAGAGAAACACTGGAATGAGATAGAACATTCGAGGAACGTCTGGAATGGTATGGAAACGGCGAAAACAAACTACAACGTCTGGAATATTCGGAAATCATGAAATGTTTCATGTTTCCTATGAAAGCGTTGCCGTGTCGCGGCCAAAGTTTAGTTATATTTTGACGTTTCTACCGGTAAGAGATTAGCGACAAACCGTGACGATCGGTGTTACCAACGCGTGTGTGATACCAGTGAAGCGCAGATCAGTTGAGCGAAGTACTTACCTACGTGCGATATATGGAGTTGAGTCATAAAAGTCATACTTTTATGACTCAACTCGCGCCATCTGACTTAACTCTCGTCTTGTCTATCAAATACGTCCATTCACATAATTCGTTCATTTTACTTTTCTTTCCTTATATGTGTTGCAAACCTCATCGATAAATATCGGTATGTTTCCTATTATAAATTGAAACAATAATTTATTTTTTCATTAATTTAATGTACGTTAATTGAAATAATAAACCTGTAGACTTGCGTCTGGCAAGACGCTTTGTGGTTCCATTTTTTTTTAATATTGAGTTAAAAAATGAAAAATCTTGTAATACTACAATTCTACAATTCCAAGTAAGCATTGTGTGTGTTTCCATTGCCAAAAACAAATGGCGAAATTGTATAAAGTAGCGAGAAGTATAGATTTTTTTTAAATATTTGCAGATAATATCTAATGTGTAGAAATATTATACACATAAAACGTTATCTACTGGCCACTTATAAAAATAATTTATACATGTTTACCAGGTCGTGCAGTGAGAATAAGAAGCATGACTTTTTCCTAAGCATATATTTTGCAAAGAAACCGAAATAAGAGATATATCTCGTAATATTCGAATCAAAATACTTAATATTTTATTCAGATTTTAATATTTCATAATATTCAAGATAAATATTTTTTTTCGTTTTTTTTTTCCAAATATATGTGTAAATAAAATTCACGCTTCTTGTTCTCACTTCACGTTCCTGGTGTTTACTAATTAATAATATACATATGTGTGTTTTAAAATTGTGTGTGAAACTCGCCACATGCGTACTCTTTTTTGGTACTGGTCAATCTAAATGTCATTGCGTAATTGCGCATGCGCGGCATATGTCAAACATTGGACGGGATATGGAAATGTTTAAGTTTTCTCTTTATACTGTTTATCGCTTTAAAAATCTACTTTTAGTTTGAAAAATGTTGTATTGTACCTTGAATCGAGTCGCAGACTTTATATTAGGAAACGCGTGAAGTACATAATACATTGTCTATGATGTATTGGTTAGCTGTCATATTCATGTTTTTCAGGTAAGAACGTCGCATTCCGAGTACCGTTTTTCGGACATCGTTTATATTTTGTTTATTTTTTATTTTTTATTTTCCGGAGCATTAATAATTTGAGGACACGGCATAAAAAACAAATGTCATTATAGGAAAGTTGTCGCCGAAAATCAAAAATACAAAATTAGTATATCGATTTTGTGCAATTTTCCATTATTGTTTTCAATAGCCGCGCAGTGACTATTATAGGGCCTAGTAGGGTAACTGCTAGTAAGCATTTATCGGTTTAAGCTAAAATAAATTACTTTATTGAATCTTTGAATTAACTTGTTCTGAGTAATAATGAATTCATTAACATTCAGCTCGTGAAGCTGTGTCTTTCCCAGCGGCCCGGGTTCAAATACGTTTCCCACGAGGCAAGTAGAGACGAGACACATGACATATGAATGATATTAAAACATTCAGTTTATATGGCATACGTATCTCGTGTTTTGGAATTGCCTTTCTTTGTACAATAAATATTTGTATTAAAGATTATTTGAAACCATCACCATTTTTTTCTCGCAAAGGTTTCAGAAATCTTGTAAGGATACCGAAATCATTGTCTCGGTGAATGATCGATTCGAAAAAAGTTGACATTTTTATTTAAATATTGTTTTAAGGAGAACATAGATACGTTTTAATCAAAAAGAATCAAAAATGCATTTTTGGTAGATGTCCAAGTTTATGTAGGGGCCGTCGCAATGTATGAAAATAGTAGGAATATTGGTGTGACACGTATCCATGTATATATACGGGGATGTATTCATCGAGGATTACTAATTTATGATATATTGTATTCGAAATTTTATAGGAAATATAGCCTATAAATTTATGGGAAACAGGATTTTGGTATAGATAGATACATAAAATTCAGAATTCAGTACATTTTAAATTAGTAGTCCTCGGTGACTAGATTCAACACCTTTTTTAAAAAAAAATTACATTACTGCCTTTGCTTTTATACCCCACATATTATGAAGTCTGTCAGGTTTTGCCATGGAGACTGCAAACACTAACTTATTTCTAAATTATCCACTGCAAAGTTTCCTAGACTAACAAACAGATACGAGCACTTAGATATTCTTATTAAATTCAAACATTTAAAAAAATATATTTTTAATGACGATAGATAAACTATATTGCGTCGATTGAGACTTAAAAAAATAGAGTTTAAATATCAAAAAATCATTTGTAGAAAGTTCAATCTATAATCTATATCAAGTTTGCTTTTATATGCCACATATATAAATACAAAGAAAATAAGAAATGAATGAATAATAGTTTTCTTCCATTGGATGTGTTTATTTTAATGCTTCACACGATAATTTGTCCTCGGGCCCAAGGCTGTTTAGTACACCGCCCGAGGTGTTAGTCGGGTTTTACTGTGAATCACAGATCGCGGGTTTCGCCATGCTGACTGTATTAACATTGCAACCTAATTATGGTTGCGCAATGAAATGCGGGTATCGCAGACGTGGAAAAGGCGCTCGGTTACGCACTTCTTGAAATCATTTTTTATTTTATCAAAATAAAATTGAAATGCGAACAGCCGTTAATGGAATGGAAATAAATACCATTTACAGTCAATTAATGTATATTATAGATATCTCACAGAGACGAAACTGTATTAATTATGGGAAAGTAGGTATAGAAGTCATTTGGGTGTAATAGGACTTATGACCTATCTTTTTATGGTTGGCTTAAGTGATCACTTTACACAATTGTAACATTCGCCATTTCCACCCATGATAGAATATACCATGCTTATTCATTTTTTGGAAGTTGTATATATGTTCAAATTGCGTGGAAAGCTTTCATATATAAGTAATAAGCACCTTTTCCATGCGGCCTGTACAAAGCCATTTTCATTCCCCTAAATCCCCACAGATGTCGCTAATGAGAAAATCTACATTGATTTTTTACGGAATTTTGAGAGCAATATACTTATACCTACTTTCTCTATACCTACTTTCCCATAATTAATACAGTTTCGTCTCTGTGAGATATCTATAATATACATTAATTGATTAATAATGTCTCTATGACATAAATCCAGCACTGTTCTGAAAGATTTGAACAAACTCAAAATATTCTGAACCATTTACAGTCATTCAAAAAAAAAATTATTGATGTTATTTACTTATGAAAAATTATTATTATATTAGAAGAATAGTGACGGATCTTGTCTTTTTACACAAAATAATAAACGAAACTATCGACTATTCTCATATATAATAATGTAGGTACCTTCTTGCGTGTTCCATCCCGCGAAACTAGAAGTTATGCCGTTTTTGCCTTGGAAACTGCAGCCACTAACTACTTTTTAAATTCTCCATTGCAAAGACTTCCTAGACTATTAGCAAATAGATACCATCAGTTAGGCCCTAGTTGGATTAAAAATAAAATTTCGTTTAAAGCATAGATTTTCCGGAAACGGATTGTTTGATTGATGAGAACGCCAAAATCTATGCTTTAAACGAACTTTTGCTTTTATCCAACTTGATGTACAACCGATCCTTAGATGTTCTCTCCACTAATCTTATCAAATTCAAACATATTTTAAAAAATATTTTGAAAAATAACTTCGCGTGTTGAATCTTAAAGAAATTGAGTTTATTTAAACTCAAATATGATATTTATCAAGGAGTCGTATTATTTATTGATTTGGCATTAACCTCGTGGAATGACATGATTGATTTATATTTATATAAATAAATCACTTGTATAACACCACTTATGAGTTTAAGTAGTAATATAAAGAAAATATCTGTATGGATGTGCAGTGGTAAAAAAACAAATATTATTATTTTATCCATTTCTTCTTCTTCTTCTTTTGGTGTCATGTCAGGTCCCCCCAACGTTGACTATCACCCGAGAGAAAGCGTCCCTGTCCTGGGCAGCACGAAACAGCTCTCCAACACTTCTTATGCCCGTCCAGTCGCGTATATTGCGAAGCCAGGAAATTTGTCTCCTTCCAACACCTCTACGACCCTCTATCTTGCCCATAAGAATCAGATGGAGCAATTCGTATTTTTCTCCTCTGAGCACATGACCCAAATACGATACCTTTCGGATTTTGATATTTGTCAGCAACTCTCTATTCACTCTAGCTCTTTGAAGAACTCTTGTGTTGCTGACCATATCCGTCCAGGGTATCCGGAGCATTCTCCGATGTATCCACATTTCGAACGCCTCCAGCCGGTTCATGCTACTCACTTTGAGGGTCCACGATTCCACTCCGTACAGCAGGACTGACCATATATAACATTTGACCAGTCGCTGTCGAAGTTTCAGATTAAGATTGTCATCGCAAAATATCTGTCTCATTTTGTTAAAAGCAGCTCGCGATGCTTCAATTCTGCATTTGACTTCGGTTTCTGGGTCGAGGTCTTTCGCTAGGATTAGGATTTATCCATTTAATGATACAAAATGTTCTTGCTTGACATACAAAATCAAAAACCGATTAGTTCCATAGTTGTGTGTCCATGTGAAATCCACAACTTACCCTACGAAAATTCGGTAAGAGTAGACTTTCATAAACAGAACTTGCAGGAACTCAAAACAGTTTATATTGTGAATTTTTAAATTGTTGAATGAACTGTCAGCAAATGTAAAGGAAATAACTAATCTCGTTACTTTTCGTAGGTTTAGTGCACGATACGTGAAATGTTAATATATGATTGTGATTGATTTATAATCTTATGTTGTTTTACGTTTTTAAAAATCTATGTAATAGATGTATTTTGTTAACAACTAAATATAAATATAGAAACAAACTCTGTTGAGTAGGTATCTCGAAGGTTTCGTACACGCACTTATCCACAGGAAACTGTTTTGCGCTTTGTCTGAACAATTGATTAATTACTACCGCAGCCATTAAACAGGGAGGGCGGTTGTTCAGCCTACAGTAGTGCCATTGGAAATAACCAGGAAACAGAATTAGCTAAGAATTTTGTACATGGTTTTACGATTACCTTTCTGCATAATCTTATAATATGTCCGATGTATGCATGCAGAGTGAACTTTTGATGAATGTCAGCAAATCGAAAGTGATGGTATTCGAGAGAGACGAAAGAGTGACTAAGTGTGATGTAATTATAAACAACGAATGCTTAGAACAAGTGAACGAGTTTGTGTATTTGGGAAGTATGTTTAGTAGAGATGGCAAGGCTGAGAATGATATCGAAAGGAGAGTAACTGCGGGAAACAAAGTTAATGGTGCACTAAATGCAATTATGGCCAATAAGAATCTGTCAAAAGAAGCAAGACTAGCGGTACATAATGGCGTTCTAGTGCCAACCCTTATGTATGGAAGTGAAGCCTGGAATTGGCAAAAGAGGAATGAAAGTAGACTGAATGCGGTTGAAATGCGGTCACTAAGACGCTTGTGTGGAAAAATCTTGGGTCGATAGAGTGAGGAATGAACAAATTAGAAGTGAATGCAATGCTGGCTGTAGTGTGGTAGATAGAATAAAGAAAGGAGTGCATGTGGAGTATGGTTTGGTCATGTGGAACGTATGAACGAGGAAAGGATGGTTAAGAAAATATATGAGGCGAATGTTGAAGGCAACAGGAATAGAGGGCGTCCGCGAAAGACCTGGCACGATCAGGTACTACAAGTATTTGAGGATGGCCCTGTTAAAAGCCGCAACAATCGTAGAACGTGTATGAGAAGATGTATGAATGTGGCCGAAGCAAAAGTGGTGTGCCAGGATAGAAGAGTGTGGCGTTCAATCCTCTCTGCCTACCCCTGCAGGGAAACGGCGTGATGGTTAGTTAGTTAGTTAGTTAGTTATAATCTTATAATTATTTTGATTGGCGGCCCTCGTAGTGCAATAGGCACGATGCTGGCTTCTCATGCCATGATGGTTCCGAGTTCGATTCCCGTTGAGATCACAATATACATTATACACCATTCGATTTTCTCAATCTTGGGTGTTTTTTGTGATTCGCTACAATAATTTTTAGTCTGACGTCTTGACACATCTTGATCTTATTGCGTCTGGAATTTCTATGTCAAAGCGAGTATTTCAGCTCGCAATGTCATTTCCATCGTGAGACTGGAAGCTTTTTATATTTCAGTTGACTTTTATTTTTTCAATTGACTCTCAAAAAAATAAGACGCCATATTGTATAATATTTTTCAATGAGAATGAAAACTCGATAAAAAAATTGTTAAACTTGGAAAAAAATCCTATAAAAAATGTTTTAGAAGAACACACGGAAAAAATATATTGAGACTCACTTCGTAAAAATAAATTGTGATAACATGGTTTGTCCTACCGTTTTCTTTTTTGGAAGCATTTTTGTTTTTAGTGAAAATAATATACGTGTAACGGAATATATAGGTAAAAAGCAAGCGAGTAAAGCCGGGTAGTAAAACTAGTATATCGTAGACGAGTGGCTTAAAAACAGAACCGCACTACGTAATCGACAAATTTAATGAGAGTGACGTGATTGAAAGTGATTTTCTGGTAAATAAAGACAGTGTGAGTATATGAGTATAAAAGCAAAAGCAGCAATATCCAAAATATTACAAAAAAAAAATTGAATCCAGTGACTGAGGATTACTTATTTAAAATGTACTGAATTCTACATTTCATCTATCTATCCCTTCCAAAATAATATTTCCTATAAATTTATAGGCTGTATTTCCTATTAAATCTCGAATTCAGTAGGAACATTATAAATTAGTAATCCTCGATGACTACATTCATTTTTTTTCATATTGCTGTCTTTGCTTTTATACCCCACAATTGATAACTGCTCTTGTGTAAATGTTTGTATATTTTTGAAGGTTTTTATCAAAGTATATCAATTTTAAAATTCCCACTCTGGCAATAAACTCAGTTATAAACGTTTATCTCAATTTCATCAATTGTATAGTAGCGGTTTTCTTTCTATAACTTTCAGATATCGAAATATATACGTACATATCACCTGATAACAAGGAAAGAGAAAATCTAGAAAGTGTAGCCAAAATGTCCACCTTAGTAATATAATTAAAAAAAACAGAGGCAATCAAACTACAGAAGTTGATTCCGTAATTCCCCCGTAGGGTTTGATAAATTGACCATGACTAGCAAAATTACCATTTTTTTCCAAAAAAGTTCTAGACCGATGCGTCCTGCCGGTATTCAGGTACGAAACTCAGAAAATTACACCAACCAAGCTCCCTTCATACGTAAATTAAGATTAGCCCAAATAGCTAAAGAGCATCGATCGCTCGAAATCTCATAATAGTGCCAAACCAGAGTAGGGACATTTTAAACAGGATTGCAAGTTTGAAATGGAATTGAAGTGGTGTAGTGGTCTTGCCTAGTGATCTGGTGATCAGTGGTTCGAACCCTATTCCAGGACACCGTCAAGTTAGACCTATTTTCGTAGCAGAGGCACTTAAATTACTAAAAATATAATTGCGGCACGTATAAAAAATTTTTTTTTTAAAATGTTAACGGACCTAACATTTTCTCAAATATTGTCAGAGATGGGAAAAAACTCCTTTATATATTTACCGACTTTTTTAATAAATTGTGCATTTTCTGATAAGTAAAAACGTCCGTTAAATTGTTTGGTTATATTTTAACATTTTGATGCGAACGTGGTGCAGTTAGTCTTCATACTACATTACGCGCAAGTGCAATTATTTACGCCTAATTTTGCGCAGAGAGAAAAGAAGCCTTCTTCCAGAAGTCAATTAATATGGGGAGCCGAGTTTCTGCGCATAATTCTATCACCGCGCTCCGGTGCCGCATGCGGCGGGCAATCTCCCCGCGGTGGCGCCGCCAGTTATGGGCGGAAGTCATTGGAGGAAGTTACATTGCTGGAACAATATTCCAGGGTAAGCGGCGTCCATAAACTACGTGGCCTAATCAAGGGGCGGGGGGATAGATAGAATGCTACGCTGGGCTACGTTAGGGGTGGGGGGGAGGGGCGGTCAGAGCCGAGCTACGTAATCGTTTCATTTATTTTATTTTGTACAATTAAAACGGTACAGAATATGCGTGCGATAAATCTGCGCAGATCGGGTTGCACCGATAAATGGGATGCATCGTTACGCGTGTAGCAGACAGCGAACTTGATAGGCCGGAGCCGACTCTAGATTGGCTTGAAGAAGAAGACGTAATTGTATTTGAAAAAGAACCTCAAGAAGAAAATAAAGTAGAAAGTTCGTGATAAAAGACTATAGATATCTGTAGCATAGTCCCTTCAAATAAAAGAAAGGTTTTAGATTTGGAACGTACGATTATATAGAACTTTCAAAAATTTGATAATGTTTGGATATTCTTTCGATGGAATTGGTGTACGTTGCACTGTGTAGAGTGATCACTTAAGCCAACTCATACGGGTCGTAATCCCTGGGCCATCCTATAAAAAGACTTCCGTACATGTTTCTCATATAAATAGTTTAATCTTTGGGAGACTTCTATTATTTATCTTAATTAGTGAAATATATCATTCATTTTTCTTGTTGTGTATAATGTTTTAGCATTAAATATCTTACTTTTTGAAGGTTTTTTGATGTAAATACCTCAAAACTGCTAACATTCGAATTATCTTCACATTGAGCCCACGAAATATACACACTTTACTCTCCTTGACGGCTAACTTGGTGGTGTGAAAACTTCCGTCGGGTGAAGCGCGCGCGTCTCGTCGCATACAAAAATTTCATCCCCAACTATTATAGCTAAAATAATAGGTATTTAAAAACAAAAACAAAATAAATATAGCAAAAGCGATAATTCATTTTTTTACAATAGTACTTATACCGGTACCGAGCCCCTAATTAGCGACAAGCAGAGGTCCGCCATTAAGCCGGGACACGAACCCGCCGCTCCCAAACGAGTGTAATCTTCACCGGCGGCAGCGGGTCTGGCCGCCTCCTCATCAGCGCGCTGGCTGCCGGTGACTGCTCCTGGTGCTCGCGTCTCCCGCCTCACGCCAGACGGGCGCCGGCGCCGGTCGCCGCTGATAACTTCGGAGCTTCGCACTCCATTATCACGCCGACAGTTTTAAAACAAGGGAAAATATATCCAAAAATTACTCACATTATTAATCTATTACGATGCAGTTTCATGCAGCTGTGCCGAATCGTTCAACTGCAAAAAGGCCCATGACAAAAGATCTATGCGAAAAAGGCCTATACAACAAAAGATCCAAGCGAAGATATCAATCCAACAAAATTTCAAACGTTTTTTTTATGAAAAAGCTTTACATAAATTAGTAATAATAAAATGTGACGATTACTTTTATGCAAATTCCTAAAAAAAAGTGGCAAATCAATGGACGAAAATATTGAATATATGAGGTATATCCAAAAAAAATTTAATGTAGTCATCGAGGATTACTTTTTTTTATTTATTTGTTTAATATTACACACAGCTTTATTAATTTTTTTTCTAGTCTATTTAAAATATATTGAAACATGAATTTTATCACTGTTTATTTATAATGTACTGAATTCGAGATTTTATGGGAAACACTGCCTTAAATTTTTTAGGAAACATGATTCTGGAAGGAATATAGATACATAAAATCAAGAATTCAGTAAGTACATTTTAAATTAGTGACCCCTCGATGATTGAATTCAAAACATTTTTCATTTTATTGGATATTGCTGTTTTTCTTTTATACCCCACTTAATTAACCAACGGCGTGATAGTTAGGTTACTTAGTTAATTAATTAGAGGATGACCGTCCAATCGAGCCGTGTTGCCCTCGATCTATGGATTTCAAACATATTCCAAATTCGACTGCACACTTCAACTGATGGACCATACATTGCTGCTCCAATCTCTGAGAATCGATCCAATACGTCACAAGTGAGATTGCTTTATTTAGTAAACTGCACATTACTGCTTTAATCTCAGGGTTTCCAAGAACGCTCAGATAATTGTATTACCCAGCTACGCACGAGAGATTCCCGAGACTAGACTGCTGGGACGTTCCGAGTGTGACTAAACATTTCGTAAAACCAGAAAACATCGAGGTCGTGTCTCTACGCCTTGACCTCACGTAAGATAATCTGTGTAATTTTGTAGATTGACCTTAGTAAATTTATTCGGAAACTCTAATGTGCATCCTTCTCTCTCAACCAATGTTCTCATGACTTATGACTGAGTAGTGGTTCTTGAGTCTGCTTCTGCAGCGCACATCCACTCTTCCCGATTTTGAGCCTTGTTTAGTACGACATGTACGAAGCTCATTTTTTCTTCCATTTTCTTTGAGTCTACGATGTTCTGAGTACTCAACTACTACAATTACATCAGCTTTAATATCTTTGGCAATTTGGCTTTAATATCTTTTGCTAACTACTTTAATGTAATAAACATCATAAGTTTAAGAATTTAAAGAATCGTAAAAAAGTCTCGCAAAACGCCATCTAGGCAGAGGGGATAGAGCACCACACTCCTCTGTCCTGACACATAACCATCACCTCATCCACATTCATACATCTTCGAAAGCGTGCCCGACGATGGTTGAGACTCCTATAAGAACCACTTTCCAGTGTCTGGTTAATCTGGTTAATACGTCTTCCGTGGTCGCCCTCTCTTTCTGGCGCCGCCGCCGTCAACACTTGCGTTATATATCTTACTTACCATTCTTTCCTCATTCATTCTTTAATTCTGTTATCTTTAGTTACCTAATGAATTATGTTAAGATCGTCTTTACATTCATTCCTAATATTTTCATTCTTTTCTCTATCGATTTACGTCTAATATGTCTAAAGGATTTCATCTCTACTGGATTCAGTCTACGTGATATTAGTGATATTTAGATGATATTTATAACTATAATGAATTTACAACTAAAAATGATGTTTATTTATTTTAAAATCATTTATTAGGTGTTCAGGTCCACGCTCTCTGCTAGTCTGTAAGTTGGTCCGGTGAAGAAAGGGGTACTTGGGCAGTCTGTATTTGTATCTGAAATACATAATACTAATAATATCATGCTCACATGAGAAGATGCAAGATTTGTGGAATTTTGCTGATAGTTTGTGAAAGCATTGTGTAATTGTGTCTATCTTGTGCAGATGGCCCATACTGGCAAGATTTATTCTGGGTGACATGATGTGGATGATTTTAATTTATTTTTTTTGACTTGTAAGTGTGCCTATTTAATTTTGTATATGCTGCTGAGACGGGCGCTGCATGTGTGATGGTCGTAAGAGACATGGGTATGGCATTAATATTATAGAGATTATTCAATATTATTATTAAAATGGATGGAAAAACACATAGTAGTATAAGCTATGTTATCTCTACTTGAGTTTCATAATATTTTACATTTTACAACTCGAGCTTCTAGATATCTAGAGTAATATTAAACCCATGTATTATACTAATAATAACTTATATATATTCTCTCTCCTTACTCTCTACCCTCTACTACCATAATAAAATGAATAATTATGAATGTTTAGAAAAAAAACAATATGACTTACACAAACTCTTCTCCTCTGTCTTCAATATTCCCGTTACTATCACCTTTTTTTGTCAGCCAATTAATTAATTATTTTTATGTGTTTCTACCTAATCCATGCAAAAAAAAACTTTATAGGAATGTATGTAGTTAGTTAAATACGTCAGCTGTCGACGAGAGATTCTGATACTTTGGAAACTCGAGTAGATATAACATAGTTTATATTGTCCATCCATTTTAATGATAAACATGGAGTTCAATAGAGTGGATTTGTTTTCTCTGGAGAGTGGTCCGTTCGAAAATATGTGGTTCGAAGCGAGTCGATGGCTTGGTTTGAGTGTTCATGATATGACGATTCCAGTTGATTAAGTGTCATTCATTTTCATTCATTTTTCACTTCCTTCAATCGATCTCACTCTCATTGAATTTTCACTCTCGGCACGAGGCTCCTGTCACGTCTAGTGCTTGATCTATTATCCAACTTCTTTGAGATCGATCGCTCGATAAATTTCTCCAGGCTGCCTTCAACTCATCAAGCAAAATAGATACCCAAAGAACGAAAAAATATTTTCTTAGATGTTATAAAGAGCCTTTCGTACGAAGCTCTTGAAGAACGAAAACATTCATTCATCTTGCAGTCCACGGGCAGCGAAAAATGCCGACACGAACGCACCGTGCATGTTTCTTTCTTTCGTTGTTTAGACTACACACAGAGCTATGGATAATATCAGCATATCGGTGTCAAGATGAAATTATACAGAAAATAATTTCCCTTGATAGAATTACACAGGAAACATTTCACGAGGAAAAGTCATATGCGGAAAAAATAAACAGAAAAATTACACATTAGATATCTCATATTTTTTAAATATAATTTTTATTAATATCGGTTTTATGTTAGGTTTTCAAAAACGTTGATGTTTTAAATACGTAAATTAATCGTGTAACCGTAATCTATCTGAACTTTTTCCGGAAGTGACTGATTCGGGACCTGTTGGTACCTTTTACGATGGACAGTGAATTATTGGTAGAAGGAAGGGCAAAATTTATTTTTATACGAAAAGGTTTTAATCTTGATTTATTAATTTCGCGCCTTTTTCTCACATAATATTATAGATGTTTGGAACGGTGGAATTTGTTTTCAAATAATTGAACCTTATAATATTTTATTTTATTTATTTATGTATAATTAACCAATGCTATACATTTTTACGTACAAGCTTATACAAAAACAGACTACAAATATAATGAATTGTAATAACATTAGGTATACTTTTTTTTAAAACAGACAATAATATTTAGCAGTGAACAAAATTTAAGTTGAACACAACGGGTTAAACAATATAATCATTTATACCACTGTCTCAATACATCTAAAACATTAGACTTATAGTATGGAATATATAGACTTTATATAAAAAAAAAATAGTGCCAACAAGACACAGTGCATAGTCCTTGGAGCGGGTACCTACATGGTACGGTATTAATTTAGTCTAGTCGAAGACTTCCAGCTTGCCATTTACTTATCTGCACAAAAATATTTAGTTCTTCTACACGATGAGTAAGTCAAAATCAAAACAAAAAACATTTTTTGAGACACTAACAGAGTACAAAATACAGAAAACCATACTTATTTCCAACTTAACCCAATATCCCAATTGCAAGTGTCTTCGGCCTGTTCTAGCAACATGCACATATTTTATTTAATGTATCAACCCAATGCGATCACGGATGAATTGGCACATGTCCTGCAAAGCGATTAGGCAGGTATACAGTGCGAATTATTATATTATACTAGCTGTAACCCGTCAAAAATTACGGAACATTGGTTCGCGCCTTTGCTAAACTCTAGTATATTATTATAGCATTTTTTGGTGGTCTGCGGAGAGGCGGCCGTAGCCACATGCGTTAATCGGCCGGTTCGGGTTTGGCGGCCCGGGTTCAAGTTCCATCCCCAGCCGTTTTTTTAGCTGTGAATTCGAACGAAATTACGGACGTTACTCGAAGACAGATAATGAATTTATTATGTTTGATTTTGATAATTTATCTAGCGCCTCTAACAAGGGCACTTTACACTTTATACATAAAAATTATTTTACAAAATAACTTACTGGCCAAAATAACTTATTTATTACTATTACTTATATTGTGGAAGACATGCAAAAAAATAAAATGGAATTTATGGTTAACCCTATACTTGAGAGGGCCAGAAAGAATTTGGTGTATTCGCGGAGTGCACGCTTGGAATGGTATTTACTGGAACGGTCGAATTCTATTTTATTCTATTCTATAAGTTTTTGTACGATTGTCTAAATAAGTGCGTCATTAGTTTTTTGTTAACAATGCTGTCTGTTAGTCCCAGTTTGTTCGGTAGAACAAGCAAAGAAATTAAAATTGATAACAATTATTGATATAGAGTAACATGAACATGGAAAATTTAAAGATAAGTGTTGAGGTTTTTATGGCAATGAAAATTAACATAATTTTCGCTGTACCTGGACCACATTTCGTGGCGTATTCAGTTCGTGCGTGTAAAGATGTCCTTTGTTGGTCCCAGCTTGTTTTTACTGTCCTTTTGTTGCGATCGATACCCTCCCAGAATCCGTATCAGTATCCGGATTACGTCTTGATGAGTAAACACGGGGTGCCTCGGAGCTGAAATCCTGTTTCCCAGAGCAGCGGCGCGCTGGGGCTTCCTCGGAGGTTCTCTCTCGGCCCGGGTAGCGATCTCCTCGGTAGCCGGGCTGGGAGCTGCTGCAGACCAGCCTACCAGCCTGCGGTTTGCGGTCGGGCCGGCCCCCGCCCGGGGCCCTGCGCACGATTTCTTTTATGAGGGTTAAGTTTTTGATTTGTTGACCGGTCAATACCGCAGTTACGGAATAATTCAACCCCACATCGTTTTGTCAATGGAGGCCGGGCTTCATTGACTAACCGTACTGCGCGTACTTGCGTTTGGTGGAATCGTGAATTCGAAGTCCACGTTTAAACTGGGCTTCCGATGCTCGGTACCTATTCGCCCAACGGCACGTTAAGTATGGTGGTGTCATCAAAATAAAATGACACAATTTACAATTTATATACTTTTTTATAATTTTTATGGTTATTTCACTTCAATAGTTTAAAAAATACTATAAAAAAACTATACTTTAGTTCGGTTCAGATTATAAAAATGTTTAATTTTGAACGGTTGTAAGTTTATTACATGTAGTTTCTTCTTGCTACCATTAAATATGATCTCTTTTATACATATACATATGTCGTTTTTTTCCATGATGCTTATTGTTTATTCCAATTTTAATAAAAAGAAAACATAAATAACATATCTATCTGTCTTTTATTACATTTATTTTAAATAAATTTATAAATGGTTTAAGATAGGAAAAGGTTTAAAAATAACCTCACTTAAAAATACCATACTAAAATTTTTCTTAAACATTACTTTTGAATAACGGAAAACTTTTTTTAAATCTGCGACTTGCGGACTTCGCCATTTCATTTCAGCAATAAATCGACTCGCTATTGAATAAACGTACATAATTATCTATATAACAATGTCCATCATTAACATTTATTAAAATAATACTGAGGTATAAAAAGCAAAAAAAAACATTATTCTAACGCTACCAACAAACTACGCTACGCTAAATGGCTCTATTTCAGCGAACATTCTCATAGCCCTAACTCGCGGCCGAAATGTAAAGTAAAAGTTGTGATTGAATATTTCAATTGGTTTTGCTCTGAAATCCATAAAGAGATATATTTCTTATTTCTTAGAAACGGGTCACCCGTGGAAGACGACCGCCAGGTTGTGCGGCGCTCCCCACAAAACCAATTATCAAAAAGTAATCATTGATTTACGTCCGCGGCGCTGCACTCGCCTACCTACCGCGTAGATAAATAGGCGCGCAATATCCGAGAATAGTTCCATTATTTGTCGGCAGTCGGCAAGGAAGAAAAAGCCGAAAACCATTTGTCTTTCTACAGGTAATAATACCCTCGGTATCCGCTCGCCAAACCCGCAGGTGTGACTACATTTTTCAATTTGCCGCTAATGTGTTCATTTATTTTAATGCATTTGTGTAAACTTTTAATGACGCGTTAGAAACACGCTTTGTACTTCTGTTTTATAATTATGGCGTATAGATGCAACACCGCCACTATACATATACCTATGTATAGTGGCGGTGTTGTAGCTCCTTACCTATGAAATTTATTGAATTTAAAAATGAAGAAAATTTCTCCACTTTGCGGGCTTTATGTATGTCGCAGGAAAATTCTAGTATTCTCCGTATACAAACGGCGTCGTCAGTTTACAAAGATAAGTACGTTTCAAAAAAGCCTTATGCCGAATTTAAAGTATCGTCATTTTCATGTGCTTCAAGATATATTAGTACCACAGTTTATAAATTGCCGCGGCAGTTTGTTCGAATTAGTAGTACACATTTACTAACCTAATCTAATCTAATCCTACCTAACCTAACCTAACCTAACCTCACCTAACCTAACCTAATCTAACCTGATACAATAGAGCCATCAACAATTTATAAACTATTTATAAACTGACGACGCCGTTTGCATACGGGCGAATAATAGAATTTGCCTGCGACATATATAGATAACTGCATGGACGTGAGATATATTATTTTTTCTTTCAATAATGTTACCAAGTTAATCAATAAAATTATTTTTAAATCTTTCACTTGGTTTTCTTACAACGTAGGTATATTTTAAAACAGGTGGTTTGTAAAAAATAATTATTTTTTACATTTCAAAAAATTAAAAGAATGGTTATTATTATTTTAAACTGAATATTAAGTAAATCAAAACCTTATTCAGAATTCCTGATTTCTGCTATTTAATCAAAGACGTAAAATTTAAATAAATCACATTTAATCAAGACGCAACGTACGTATTTAAGATACATGTAATATGTAGATACATAAGATACGTGTAATGTAATATGTAGATATGTATATATGAATTGTTCGGTATTCAAGAAAAATGTTTTAAATCCCTTAAACATTATTTTATTTTTCCAGTACTTTCATTAAGACATAATATTAGGGATGTGCTTAAATTTTCATACCCATGTTAAAGATTTTGTTTGTTGTTTTCGCAATATAAATTTATTCTCTATTTCACATCCCTCAATTTAAAATAAATTACAGGAAGAATGGTATCGTCTATAGAATGTTGTCAGGCCACAATGAAAGTGTCGATATATCTTACGAAACCTACAAGCCATAAGGAGTACCTATCTTGGAAACCTTATGTGCTTATTACCTACATACACACACACTCACACTTGGCTATTCTCATATAACATTACTTCTATCTTAATTTGTTTGTTTTAAATATAACTATGGGAATAATATCAAGGCTTTATTATATTATAATAACACTTTTGTCTTATGTACGTATAATGCTGTTGAATTCCCAATAAACAAACATTCATTGAATAGTGTAGGTTTTGCTCCTCACTATTGTAAAGTGGCGCTTTTGCTTCCGATCAGGCTACTGTTGCTGACGTAACTCGTTGAGACTGACACTACGATAGCAAATTAAACGATATAACATATTTTTTAATATTTATGTCATTTGCGATTAATAGACTTCATATATAAAAGTATTTTTATTTTTAAAAATTACTCTTGTGTAGAAAAACTGAATAGTTTAAGTAAACCTCTTTCCATTAAGACAATCTAATTAGTATATGTAAGCCATGCGTACGACGCACACTGTTTCGTTATGTTGGTGTTTAGGGGTGTAAATACGAACAAAACATAACAATGTGCCTCTACGCACGACTTACAACACATACTAATTCGATTATATTTTTTTAAATGGAAAGAGGTCTACGTAGTTTTATATATTTATAAACCAAAAATAACATCTTAAGAATTTAATGAGAGTAAAAAAATTAAAAAAGGCAATAAATTAAATTATACCAACAATACAGTTACAAAAATAAAAAATTGTAATGAATGAATACGTAGTCCCTTGGAATCATAAGGAACAACACCTGACATTTAGATCAAACTTAGACATTGATCGTCAAAATTTGAATATTTATTTTTCAATTTCTTTGGAGCTGGTTTATTTCTTCTTACATGAGGTGAAATATGTATAGAACTTCATAAGGTGAAACGCATCTCAAATAAATTAATAAAAAAGGAACTTATTTCCATACATGTGTGCACTAGTAAAATATAATTTCGACTTCTAATTATTTCCTAAACTATTGGCAGTTTTTACGTGGTTTAAACACAGTTTTAAAGAGAAAATCATTGTCAGAAATTAGTTACTAAAATGTCAATTTTTACCAAAATATCAAATGATACGCGTCGATTTTTTACCCTGTACTGTACACACGTAGCGGCCAGTACAGCCGTCCACAGGGCCTAGCAGCAAGCAATCGGCGGAAGCTAATAGCTTATCTTTGCTACTATTAAATTAATGGATAACCACCAAGAAATTTCGGAACCTTTTAAAAATGGTTTGATAATAATTTTTATCAACAAGCGTGGTGTACCTACATAACTGATACTTTGCGTCACTGACGTCAAGTGTGTTGTATCACTGTCATGTAACATTTTCTCTTTCTCGCATAGATATCGCTAACTCACATCAATGTGTGTATCGGTACGTAAGACATTCGCGGAGTATCACGACCAAAAATTGACCCGTACGTCGTTCAAAGGTCACGCTGTAACTACAGTCGAACTCGGTTATAAGGAACGCAACGGGACTAACTAAATTTGCTCCTTATATCCGGGATTCACTTTTTTCACAATTTTTTTTGATTGTGTGATGTTATTTTCAAAGGCAGCTAAATAAACATCCTTATCTTTCCAGAGTGATGAAACTGTAGAAGACGATTTTACAGATTTTTTGACGCCGATAATTTCGACTTTTCGCGAACCTAGAGATACTTTCGTGTGTTAGTGAACATGTTTCGGATAGAATAATTCGCTTTTAACTGATTAGGCTTTTAAATGCTAATACAGTTAACTGCATAAAATAAACTATCACCATAAACATTTTGGAAACCCGGAGTAATCGGAGTTATATGACCAGTATTCTCGACCTTCAGTAAACTATTGCTTGCCTGCGCACGTGGGATTTTCGGACACAAGTTTGTGTACATCATAAAATGAACCCTAATTAAGTGTGAGCCGCTTTAAAAGCAAAGTGAAAAAGTTCATTGTTACGAGTACGTATTTGTCTTTTTTCTGCAACCCAAGCAAATATGTCTGTAGAGTTTCTAAAATTTGCTCCGTATATCCGGGAATCGCGCTCCTTATAGCCGAGACCGATTGTATGGGAATATGCGCAAATCAAAATGAATTCACAGTTTTTCTCATTATAGCCGGGATCTCCTTATATCCGAGCTCGTTATAACCGAGTTCGACTGTATCTTATTTGAAACGGCGCGGCCGTTAGTTTCATGTCCGCTAGAATTTATTAGACACATTCATCCGTTCTCCTGACATTTGTAATCTACGCTAAGATCCGTCCGGCGTCAGATGGTTTCAGCACGTTTGTCAGGAGTGTGATTTGTGCGACCTGCGCGGGGCCGGGCGAGTCGTGGTGAACTGTAAGAAGCAGGTGACCTCAGTAATCATGTGTCGGAAGGTATTGTGGTTTCATGCATTACTCCGATGGTATCCGCGGGCACGCTGGCACCGAGCACCGCGCTGGACAGTCGCGGGGCGACATTTTTACGGTCGATCTCACTTCTAATCTTGCAGGAAATCAATAGCGACTGACGCTTGGCTGAATCCGGATTATCTGATACGTCCTCTCGTACCCTATCTCGCGTGACGCCAGCAAACTCGTCCACGAATACGTTTTTTCCGAAGTAACTTGCCAGTCAAGCCTTCGGGGTGACGGGGTTACACTACCCCTGGTGATTTCTGGCAATGAGGTGATTATTTTTGTTTCGGAACTTGTTATACATGTATAGTTTGTTTCGTAGCCTTTACAGGTGGATTCTTGCCATGAGTCGAAAATGTTCAAGCAACCGTGACTTTAATATCAGTTATGGATAATTAATATCAATTACTTAAAATCAATCAATTTAATATCAATCAAGTTATGGAGATATGCAATATCAAAATTTGCATTTTTTTTTTCAATATTTCTTACTTATTTTTTGCGAAAAGTTGAAATATCATTACAATCACTTAAGATCGATTATGAAAAATTCATTTACTTCAATACAACTCAAATAAAATGATTAAAAAAATCTATTTGCAATTTTTGCAAGGTTTTTATCATTTTATTCGACATGTATTAGAGCGAACGATTTTTAATACTGCATATCTCCATAATTGATAGTGGGCCATGGTTGCTTAAACATTTTCGACTCATTATCATAGCAGGAATACTTACTCCTATGAAGGCTCCGACACCAGTCACCGGACCCACTGTATATTAAAAAAAGAAACAAAATTTTCCCGTCATGTCAATTCACGTGGAACTCTTCCGCCATGACTGAGACGCAACGTTCCCCAGTGCACGTGTGCATCATGTAATGCATACATGCTTGTATATACCTACAAAATCGTTGGTAAAACTGGTACAGACATTAGGTATATAATAGTATATTTCCAGTCTTATAGACTAAGAGCCAGCGACTGAAATATTTTCTATAGATGTACACTGTAGTAGGTAAGAATGATATTATGACATTTGATTACGGGGGATTTTGGCAGATCACGGGTGATACAGATACAAAAAAATGAGTAAGTAATAAATACATTTACTTTTTTTTAAATAACTATTATTGGCCTGTTTGCATCACCTACAGTTTCTTGAGATTTCCTTCATTGGCTAAATAAAACACTGTAGCATAATTAATAGTTAATGACACCAACGGTTAGAATGACCTGTCGCCTTCATACATAGTTCACACTAGCTATAAAAATGATTAATTTTAAAAATGTATTATTCTTGAATAAATAAGAATGACAGTGATCTGACCGAAGCGTACGGTTTCTGAGTTTGATTTCAGTTTTTATGGGAAGGTGTATAATGTCCATCCCATTAGGGTATCCATTTACCTGTCCCGCACCCCGCCCGCCCGCGCGCTCCGAGGGCCTCTCCCGGCCGCTTCTCGCTTGTACCCCACAATTTTGGCCAACCGCTAAGAGTTCACTTCCACAATATAATTCAGGGCAAATATAGCGCCATTTTAACACCTCGTTATTGGAGATACAAATCTATATTCCATTTAGAAAACACCTTTATACTCGTTTCAGATTGGCCCGATATTCTTTGTTCTGTTTTTGATATATTTAAAGTAGATCGCGCACAGGGGCGGCTCGATAATTGAATATTGGCTCGAATTATTTTAATATTTGCACTGTGTATTATTTACTTTGGAAAGAGAATTATTTGTTCACACATTGATATATTAATATTAGAATCTGAATAATATTGATATGTTAATTTTTAATTTATTTATCAGAAATGCTAGTTGTCCACAACATATTAATGTACAAACTGCACACGCCTGTGTAATTAATGTAGCAAAGAAAAAGTTTGTTAAAACTTAAACAGTATTTAATTATAACACAATAATGCAGATCGAAATTCAAAAGATAAGAATCAATATTATCTATACCTATAAAACTCAATGTCTGTCTGTCTGTCAAAAAGCAACACCCGAGAATTGTAATGACTGTCGCCTTACAAGTCTTATGAGCCATGTCTTAAAAATATTTTTGAAAATAATACATGCCAGAATAAGACATAAGTGCGAACGTGACCTAGATGATACTCAATTTGGGTTTAGGCATGGATTTGGTACCCGTGAAGCGCTGACAACAATAAATATCTTATTGCAAAAATGCTATGATCAAATAAAAGATATATATGCTTGCTTTATAGACTACGAAAAAGCATTTGGCAGAGTAAAACACACAGATTTAATTAGAATATTACAAAGATGTGATATAGATGAGAAAGATGTGAGAATAATTAAAAACTTGTACTGGGAGCAAAACGCTGTTATTAAACTTGAGAATGGGACAACTTCATGAGGCATTCCTGTTCAGCGTGGAGTCCGACAGGGATGTGTTCTTTCTCCTACATTGTTCAATCTATACTCTGACATGGTCTTCAAAGAAGCGCTAGATAATACAAACCTTGGCGTGAAAGTGAACGATGTGGCTATCAACAACATCCGATATGCTGATGACACCGTTTTGCTGGTAGATAGTGTTGAAGACCTGCAACAACAGTAAAATTAATTCCACTGGAGAACACTATGGTCTAAACATAAATATTAACAAGACCAAGTTTATGGTTTTTAGCCGAGAGAATCATCCAAATGTGTGCCTTCAATTAAAGGGTATCAACATTGAGAGAGTAAAACAGTTTAAGTATTTGGGCAGTATTATTACTGACAATCTGGACCCTGATACGGAGATCAAATGCAGAATAGACACAGTCCGTGCATCTTTTAATAAGATGAAAAGTCTACTCTGTAATGACGACTTAAACTTGAAGCTCAGACAGAGGTTGATCAAATACTATGTATGGTAAGTTCTACTTTACGGTGTTGAAGCATGGACGCTGAAAATGACTACTCTAAATCGCCTAGAGGCGTTCGAAATGTGGATACATCGTAAAATGTTAAGGATATCTTAGACTGACATGACTAGAAATGTTGAAGTTTTACGTACGTTTTACGTACGCAAATACAAACAGACAGTTACTCAACATAGTAAAGCTCCGTAAAATTTCATACTTTGGTCATATAATGAGAGGCGAAAAGTACTCCATCCTTCAACTCGTCGTGAAGGGGAAGTTTGAGGGTCGTAGAGGGGTCGAAAGGAGGCGGCATTCCTGGCTTCGAAACATCCGAGAGTGGACCGGAATAAGAAGCGTGGAAGAGCTGTTTCGAATTCAGAATATTTTGAGTTTGTTCAAATCTTTCAGAACAGTGTTCTGAAATAAAATATTCTGAATTGTAAATACTGGTCAAAAAGGAATTTAACAAAAATTGGAAATAATATTTCCTGGCGTATCCTAGTGTAATGCAAGTATTCGGATGAATTTCATTACACATAATAAAAGTATATTGCCTTCAAAATTCCGTAAAATCAATTGTAGATTTTCTCATTAGCGACATCTGTGGGGATTTAGGGGAATCAAAATGGCTTTGTACAGGCCGCATGCAAAAAAGCGCTTACAACTCATATATGAAAGCTTCACGCAATTTGAACATATATACAACTTCCAAAAAATGAATAAGCATGGTATATTCTATCATGGGTGGAAATGGTGAATGTTACAATTGTGTAAAGTGATCACTTAAGCCTACCTAAAGACAGGTCATAAGTCCTGTTACACCCAAAAAATGACTTCTATACCTACTTTCCCATAATTAATACAGTTTCGTCTCTGTGAGATATCTATAATATACACTAATTGAGCTGTTTCGCACTGCCCTGGACAGGGAAACTTTCTCCCAGATGATCGCCGACGTCGGGGGGACCCGACAGGGCACATGAAGAAGAAGAAATACAATATCTACTTTGTTTTCACTATTTATATAAAAGTGGTGAAAACAAACATTATTTTTTTAATAATTTAATTTACTATTTATTATAATATGATCTACGAGCAAGAGTAGATCCAAAGATTTTTTATTTGAAAATATTACGCCGTGCCGATACCATTTAGGGTTGGTTGTAAATAATCTTTCGTAGATTATCTTCTTCCATAGATTTTTACGATAACGAGTTGTTTTATTGTTAGAAAACGCAAAAATCAAAAGATTTTTGTAAACCAAGTTAATGCAACCGGCCCTTACTCGTTTATTTATTTGAAAGTGTAGTTTTAGAAAAATATCAGTTTTGAGTAAGTACAAAACTGTCTTGGGCTTAGGCTGTCTTGGGATGATTAGGTGATGAATATTATAAATTTTTCGAAAAATAGTTCTTCTGTAGTTTTTACGTTGTGATGACATAATTAATGAATTAAGGTCAAATAACTTTGTTTGCATCACTTTATTAGACACAAAACCGACATGTTTCGAGAACAATGCTCTCTTCTTCAAGATAAGTTGTATACCCTACTATGTCCATTCGGTACTATATTCAGTAATGTCATTTTATTAACAATGTTGTTAGAGTATTTTATTGTCGATCCTCTTTGCTTTGTTAGCTGATCTCCTGGAAGAAGGAATATATAAATATATTTTCTTCAATAAAAACCAACCGGGTACCTCCTTTGGAAGACAGACTGCATTCTAATTAGCTACCGTTATGGCAAACTAAAGTAAATTCAGAATATTTTGAGTTTGTTCAAATCTTTCAGAACAGTGCTGGATTTCTGTCACAGAGACATTATTAATCAATTAACGTATATTATAGATATCTCACAGAGACGAAACTGTATTTCTTATGGGAAAGTAGGTATAGAAGTCATTTGGGTGTACATAGGACTTATGACCTATCTTATGGTTGGCTTAAGTGATCACTTTACACAATGTGACATTCGCCATTTCCACCCATGATAGAATATACCATGCTTATTCATTTTTTGGAAGTTGTATATATGTTCAAATTGCGTGGAAAGCTTTCACATACGAGTTGTAACCGCCTTTCCATGCGGCCTGTACAAAGCCATTTTCATTCCCCTAAATCCCCACAGATGTCGCTAATGAGAAAATCTACAGTTGATTTTACGGAATTTTGAGAGCAATATACTTTATTGTGTAATGAAATTCATCCGAATTACTTGCATTACACTAGGATACGCCAGGAAATATTATTTCCAATTTTTGTTAAATTCCTTTTTTTTTACCAGTATTTACAATTCAGAATATTTTGAGTTTGTTCAAATCTTTCAGAACAGTGCTGGATTTCTGTCACAGAGACATTATTAATCAATTAACGTATATTATAGATATCTCACAGAGACGAAACTGTATTTCTTATGGGAAAGTAGGTATAGAAGTCATTTGGGTGTACATAGGACTTATGACCTATCTTATGGTTGGCTTAAGTGATCACTTTACACATATAAAAATGTGTAAACATATAAACACATATAAACATATAAAAAAAACACTTTACACATATAAAAAACGGCCTGTCCAAAGCCATAAAAAATGGCTTTGTACAGGCCGCATGGAAAGGCGGTTACAACTCGTATGTGAAAGCTTTCCACGCAATTTGAACATATATACAACTTCCAAAAAATGGATAAGCATGGTATATTCTATCATGGGTGGAAATGGCGAATGTTACATTGTGTAAAGTGATCACTTAAGCCAACCATAAGATAGGTCATAAGTCCTATGTACACCCAAATGACTTCTATACCTACTTTCCCATAAGAAATACAGTTTCGTCTCTGTGAGATATCTATAATATACGTTAATTAAAGTAAATTCTATTATAGCTCGTCAAAACATGACACACCAAATCATTCAGAACTAAACAGATTTAAACAAAGTGAATTTGGTCTGAATTATTGTACTAAATTCAGGATTCTTCGTCAACGCGTTACAAAGGAAATGCAAAACACCACAAGTAGCTTCGATTCTTTGATCCATTTCATTTACCTGTCTCCCGTACCTAGACAAAACATACATACTGTACATAATTGAAACAATACAATCGGATTAATTATTTATTACTGACTTTCAAACAGTTAATAATGATAAGAGCTAGAGATTTTAGTACTTATCGAAATTTGATACATTTATTTATTTCTTTTAGAATGGCTTCACGATCTTTATTACTCTATCAATTTTGTTTTTATTACACTCTTCGTTATTATTCCCCCAATGTCATTCTCAATTTACTAAAGCATAAATATTTATAAATATGTTTTTACGTTCATTTATTTACCGTCTCGGAGGACGTGACCAATGACCAGATTTGCTTCTGAAATCGTTTAATTTTCTGTTGTTTCCATTGAAACCGCAAGTTTTCTCGAAAAACACCTCACATCATAGATTATTCAACCGCAACATCCAGAAGCAGGAGCCGGAGCGGGGACGGGCGGCGCCCGGCGCTGCGGCGCCCCGCGCGGCCGCCGCGGCGCGCCCGCCCAGCCCGGCCCTGGCGGCGGCCCCTAAGGAAAGAGGATGTGTGAACAAACACGCAGCGGATATTCGATAAGATTTTAACAAAATATTTAAAAAGTAGAAAATAAATTAACTTTATCAGTTGTTTGAAAGGCAATTCATTATTTTTCTGTGAAAACATTACTCGATAAGATAATCACTCGCCGATTGCGCCCTTTCAAAAGAGCTAAACAATCTTTTATATTTTCAGATAAATAATTCTGATAACGAACTCTGTTCACTTATTATTAGTTGTTATTTATGGTCAATATGAAATAACCGCGATAATCTGCATTTCAGGAAAATATTTTGATAAACCCAAAAACAGGCAAAGTCGTGACGTGTAGGAGTGTGCAGATAGATTGGGTATTTGAATTGTATTTTCCATAATATTGCATTGTTGCAGCGTAACCTTACTCAACACTTAAGTTACATTGGACATTTTGAAAACCTACGAGAGTCAGTTACTTGAAAAGTCTGTATACTAAGAAGCTTGTTTAAGAAAAAAAGTTTCAAATTCAAAGTAAAGTTTTGTGGACTAGCTCTGTTACACATAATGTTTATAGGAGACAGGCCACTTATCGTGTTGATTTCCTATTCACAAGATACCATCAGGGAAACTGAACGCATTTGCACTTGGACCTAGTTACGCAAAAGGCATCCAATCCATAAAATGCTAAAAATGAGTTACGTACGGGTTTGGACAACCCAATATATTATTTTTATGTGCTGAAAACATCCAAGCCCTAAGTGATATATTTTTTTGTAAATTCATTCTTTTTCTTAGCCACATCACAACCAACGCCGTTAAATTAACTAAAAAAAAGTGGTTTGAAATTTTTTTTTTGCGGCTTGTCAAACAAAAATATTGGTCAAAAACATCCTTGTGGTATGGAGGCATTATGCAATTTCTTAATTCTACGTTACTATACGATAATATTTTTGTAGAAAACATCTAAGGGGATTAAACGTTTTCTATGCCTCAGATAATACTTATTTTTTGCTTCATGGTTCATCAAATTCATAGAACATCCACACAGAAAAAATAAGTATTGTTTTTCGTACATTTAGACATTTTGTAGAAAGAATCCAACCAGTTAAACGCATCATATCTTTGTAAATAAAAATTTATTATTATAATTACACATAAAAAAAACATCTCTTTAATGAGCCTTATGCAATAATGAATTAAATATTAGGTTTTTTTAGAATCAAATTTTTAGAAACCTTTTTCTCAGTTCCACGGTTTTTTTTTTGGGTTGGATGCTTTCTGCATAACTACGTCCAATTGTAGGTACTAAATAAAAATTGTAATGCACCTTCGTGCCCTCAACCTACCTGGTCGCTGTGCCAGTGCGGTCTCCTCGGCAGTGCGAGCTCCCAGCTGGCAGAAGGGAAAAGGGAAATGTTCAGTAAGTGCTGCAGGTACCTACCAGGCGTGTAGGTAGGTACTACGTGCATGAAAAACAAGAAGCTGTGTAAGGAAACGACCGCCATTACGCAGTCAGTTCAGATACTACCGGGACGAAGAACTAATAACATGGTTACGAAAAATATTTTTATTTATAAAATATGTCAAGATAAAAACTTTATGGTTTTACTAGCTTTAGTCCGTCAATAAAAACGGACTTATTATTTTTTAATTTCAACATTACATTAAGTACCTAGTCCATTATTAGTTTTTTATTAATATTATTTTGGAAAATATACAGTACAAAAAAATATAAATTAAAAAATTATATAATATCGAAAAAATATTCATTTAGTACGACCTGTGAAGTTTCATCGAAGCTGGTAAAAAAACTAAGAAAAAAATGATAAAGAATATGTGATGAAAGTTTAATTATGATAATGCGTGAAAAGGGAATGGTTGGAAGAGGAAGGGAATGGGATTCAATTAAAGAAGTATTAAATTTATTTCAATAATCATAAATGAGATTACGAAGTTTCATTTTAAATAGAACCAAATTGTCGATGAAAATGGCTAGGTTACCTATATATTAACTAGTCAAAACAAAATCTTGTATTCGGAAATCAATCTAAAATGTTAACTTTTATGTGTACTATTTGAAATCATAATAATTTTTATCAACTCTTCCACGCCCAAACCACCTACATGAGATCAGCTATCTTACTAATTTTGAAAACGGAATGAGATCAGCCATTGGATTCCAGTTACGGGTACGGGTGGACATTCGAAATTATTATTGCTGCTAGGCCCTGCGGGCGGCTGTATGGGGCGCTGTCAAGTGATGTCAGAATACATCTACGTGGCTTTCTCAAGCATCGGAATTGCGAAAACGCTTAAAAAATATAATAAATAAATATATATATTAATTAAATAAACAAAATAAAAATATATATAAATAAATAAATAATTATTATGCTAATACAAAGATCGTGACATTTCTATTACTTAGTACCTACCTATCCGATATTGACATATTTGCTATTTTCACTTGCGAAAAAGTCGAAATCTTTTTTCAATTTCGTCTAATTTCAACTATTAAAAATTTAATTTACGGCATTTAAAATGTCGTTTACATGAAAAGGAAACTGCTGAATGATACATTCACAGAAAAACATAACCTAGAAACAGTAACTACGCATAAGGTAACATGTGTGTTTTAACCTCACAATTTAGATGCATAATATAAAGATATAACCTCACGATATTAAAATGCGTTTCGCTTTCATTTCCATGTAATCTAGGCGCATAATATAAAGAAGTATCTAAACACGTTTCACCTGTCAAACGGTCATATGTCAAAGTCAAAATTCAACATCGATATGACTTGCCATAAAGTAACGTAAAAATAGAATTGATTGAAGAAAATTTCATAATTCTAATTAGTAAATATCATATTCGTATTAAATAATGCATATAATATTTCTACATATTAAATTATATTATAATATACTATATATATATATATATATATCTATATAAATATATATCTAAATCTATTTTAAAGTGATCTGTAAAACTCAAAAAAATCAATATTTTTAATGTACTCTCAAATGTTTTTTTTAACTGGCAACAGAAATCATCCACTTACCGCAACATCATCATTTTTAGCGTAATTAATATATAGATTGCGGCTTATGATATTTTCAAAACAGAATGAAATTTGGAGATAGTTTCCATTTACAAATTAGTTCTAATGGAGGGTAATGATCGTTCAACCAGACGAAATCAACAAAAGGAATAAATCTATTTCATTTTGGAATGATTAAGGGTTACACAAGTAAAACCGCCACTAAGCATTGATAAAAATTGAGAGTGACGTGTTTGAAATTGAAAACTACTTTTGAAAACGCGCTTGTACGTTTTAGAAGCATTTTATCAAAATTGTAACAATTTTGAATTCACCTATAGACACACAAATAATATTAGGTACATAAGATATTTATTTATTTATTAATAATAAACGCCCTAGTGGGCTTTGACAGTACAAGAAAATGAAAAGGATTTATAAATACCTAACATAAAACACGTTTTACAGTAAATAATTAAAAATCATAATATAAATAGAAAATATTTAAGATAAATGAACAATATAAAATAAATGAACAGTAGAAATGAACAATATATATAAACGATGATTAGTAAACAAGCAAAGAGTAACAATTATAGACCTTTAAAATAAAGATAATTAAACCAATATACCAAATAAATAAGATAAGAAGTTAAAATAAACCAAAAAATAAATATAAAAGATAAAATCAAAACATGTTTAAAAGGGAGATGAACAATAATTAGGATACTTTAAAATAAATAAAAATATGTATATAATTCATGGGGAACAAAACATAAGTAAAAATTTTTTGAGAATTGGGATGACTAGTTTTTTGACAGTGACTGAAGTTAGGTTAAATAATTTACTGCAAGGTCATGACAGGAGACATGACCTTGCAGTAAATTATGTGATAGAGTCCTTACGTATACACAGGTTCTTACGTGAACGCGACGTTATGTTATAGCGAAAAAATTTAATTAGCCTCTGAATGAGGCCGGATGGGCAGACCTCCAGCTGTTGTGAATGATGAAACGTAATATGTGGCGCGAATAGCGGAGGCTGTTTGCACAACCCTGACGTGGTGTAACTCAAGAGAGCCGTGGAAGATAATACGATCGGGCAGTGTTGGTATTATTACATTATCCCGCCGTATCGACTTCGGCTTCGACGCGACTTCCCGCGGCTCGCCTCCAACCATCGCTTTATATTGCTCCACATCCAATAACAAACATCTACTTTCAAATACAGGGCGGCCCAAAAATAAATCCAATCGTCCAAAAATTTTATCTAACCATTTTACTGTTCACTTATTGTTTCAATCCATATCGACCGATTTCACGACACGATCATCGCATAAAATAACGATTCAAGTACCATTCCTTGCCTTGCATTGTAAAATAGTGGGTACTAGCATAAAGAAGTCATGCAAATTAACCTAAGCTAACTAACTAACTAACCTAACTCAATCGATGTCACTTAAGTTTCTAGCGTAATATAATAAAGGGTACAATAAATGTATATTCATTCATGCAAAAACCTTGCAAAAAATATCTCGTATAAATTTCTGCGCAGTTTTCATCATTTTACTTGACTTGTGTCAAACCTAATGAATTTTTAATTTTTGATATAAATCACTTTCATATAATTACATATAAGATTTATTCATATTATTTTCTGTCTAGAATTTAAAAGACTTAGTAATGCTTCTGCAACTCTTTTTAAATCATTTCATTTAAAGCATGACAAAATAATGAATGCATTAATGAACTAATGCACTACGCCCACGCGCGTGCGCGGCGCTTAGAAATGATTGCTTTGACTTATGACGTATGCGCGAGGTTCAAGGTCACCAAATCGGATATATTTACGAATATCGTATATATATATATTTTTAATAACGAAAAAAATGACGCACGCGTGGAAATAATTAAATTACAAACAAATTCATGTAAAGATAGCCAAAAACCTTATTATCTGGGAAAAATCAATTCCATTCGAAAGTATAACATAATATTAATTCATAATTCAATTAAGTTTTGCATATTAATATGTTTTATAGTGATTTTTTATTGTCAAAATAAAACCTCCCTGAAAAGAGATCCACTTCTGGCTGCAGAGCACAGCAGACTGAATAAATGCTTCGAGATAATTTCAACAATACTCAACATGTTTGTAAAACTGAATTTTCTGAACCTAGTCTGTCAGTGTCCAAATGTGATATTTTTAGGTGATAGAAGGTTTTTGATTTGATCCGCGCCGTCTAATTTTTCTCGAAAGGAATAGAATTCTCTGCCATAAACACTTACTAACATATCAACTTGTCATTCTATCAAAAAAAAATGTCGTTTGAACGTCGTAATTCTCACATATTTGTTTAAAAACATTAATATCATTTAATATTCTGCTGTCAGATTTCATTGTTTGTAAACAATGATTTTTCCGTCGCGCGCGCCTCGCGCGCACTCATTCGTCAGATGAAATAGCGCGCGCTTCCCCGGCGTCTTATTTCCTGTTACGCATTTCCGTCTATTTTCACGAAATCACTGCCACAGATTGCAGGAAAGCGAAAGAAAAGATGTTACACATCAAAAATACGTTTTGTTTTTCTAAAGGATTTAATTATGCAAGAATAAATACTTTAACTTAATTATAACATGCGAGGGGATTGGGGGACATACTGTCTCCCAATCCCTTCGCCTAAAGAAGGGATTTAATTCATCTTTGTACAATTTTATTCTCTGAGGTAGAAACATAAATACATTTTCTGAAAAATTTACCTTGCAGAATATTATAATGTATTAATAATCTGAATAATATCGCGATATGAATATTATGCGATTACATTTTTTTTCGCTTTTCTTCAAAATATTTTTATCTACAACTCATGCTTCAATATACTGACTGCACGCGCCCGCTTTCAATTGATGGTAACATTTGAGTAACGTGATAAAGGATTTATGATAAAGATATCTAATATTTAAAACTTGTTATTATCATCAAAGCCTATGTGTCGAAATAAAACATTATCCAGCTTCTAAAATTCGGTATTTGGTTCCAAAAGTAAGTATCTACAGCTGGTAGGATATTAGTCAGAGGCTTCATTGAATATGTACAAAACGAAGATATCGCAACAGTCGATGTAAGCACGCAGCAGATAATGCACCCTACTTGCGCACGAGGGCCTCAAACATTTCATTAAATCGGAGTGCCCTGGCAGCCGATCATTTAGTGCAAGATGCAGGAGTACTTCTTGCAGCGCACCTGGCGAGGAGCGCGTGAGACTGCCCGTGTACAACATGTAGTAATAGTTATGTAATGGGGCAGTTTACGTCCGACATCTTACATGTAAATAATTTAGAGAAAATTATAAAAAATACATTATATGTGGGGTATAAAAGCAATAAGAGGTATAAATGCAGTTAAGAGGGTTACTAATTAATAATTTAGTTATAGTTTTTATAGGAAACATGATTTTGGAAGAGATAGATACATAAAATCTAGAATTCAGTAAATTTTAAATTAGTAAACCTCGGTGACAGCATTCGAAACTTTTTTTAATTTTTTGGAAATTACTGCCTTTGCTTTTACACCCCACATACTACACTATGTATACGTATAAGTAGATTTAAAAATTACTACATGATTGTGCAAAAACTTTATCTGATCATAAGGACAAATGCATTTATTGCATTTGTTTATTACACAGTATACAGGTGTCTAGTAACTACTACCTAAGCTACTACTTTTTCATTCAATTTTGAATAAAAAATATTATTTGAGTGCAAAATTTAAGGGGGTATTCTGGTTTAGAGGCGTAATTTAGGGCGTTTTTTCAAGCTCCATAAAAAATATTTACCTTGCATTTATTCTATATATTTACTAATGTTAGAAAAAAAAATTAAAAATAAATAAAAGTTGAATAAGTTATAAGCTGGTAAATTTGAGGTAAAAAAGGGGGTGTAGGTATTGTTGACACATTTGCAAATTATGTCAACCACATGGTCCTCATGGTCATCTGAAACAAAATTTAAAAAAAGATTCTTAATTAGTAAGAAAGTCGTTATAGCCCCTACCTATGAGAAAAAAGAAAAATGGCAGCTGTTTATAATAAAATGCATTTTTCGACTAATTTTTTTTAATTTAAAAAAAATTAAAATAGTAAAAAAAATATGTATAAAAGTTGTGAGGACGATAGAGAACTACACATTGAAGGTCTGTGCAAATTTTGAAGTGAAAAAATTAAATAGAACTGGAGATATAATGTCAAATAGTAAACCACCTTTTTTTTACCCCCAACTTTACCAGCTTTTAACGAATTCCATTTTCATTTTTTTCTTCAAAATTCTTAAAACATCCATAAATGTACTGTATAAAATGTATGGTAAAAATATATTTTGTTTTGTTTTTATTGAGCTCGAAAAAACGCCCAAAATTTACTCTCCTAGACCAGAATTACGCGATTTACGCGATTAAGGGAGGATAATGCAAACTAATAATGTTTGTAAAATGTATGCCATATAAAATTTTGATTATATCTTTGCTAAAAGTAATTCTGAAAACGCCGGCATCCAGAATTAATTACCTCCTTATACCGATCGTCGCGTCGTCCGTATAGTAGGTGTACATACCTGTGCACAATACCTGTGCACAATATTTGTCCCGCCTCGAGGAAAGTTTCCCCGCGACTAGCTTCACGTTGTTGCGTGTTTGCGGGTGTCGGAACTTCTTAATATTGTCAGAACCAGGTGCTCTCAGTTCCGCAACAATACGGAGAAAGATTCCTATCGGAGCAATTATAATTATATAGAATCGGTTGCCATTTGTCAACACACCTCGGGGCAGCCAGCTTCGCGCTACGATCAGAGTTTGAAACGAACACGAGGGGGCACCACTCTCAATCGAGGGGAAGTAATAAACATTAAATCATTTTCTCACGTTTGTATAAATTCGTATTTCTAGAAACGAAAGAATTGTCTTAATTATTACAATACTACAACCTTTTCTTCTTTAAGAAACACTGAAAAAAAGAAAGAAATATTTAACAATTCTTTTTTATTGGCACTTATTTATTAAAGTTTATGTTATTTAGATATTTAATTCTAAATAAGTACACGATCCTCTTTTCTGTCTCGGACAAACGTACGCCGGGGAACGTTGCCCTCAGCACTCAGCACAAACTCAGCCACGGCGGAGGGGCTTCACGAGATTGGACATGACTCGGATTTTTTTTCAAAATTTTTTCCAATAAAATAATAGTTTAATGTTTACCTTAATAAGTGTCAATAATTTTTTTTTAATAATTAATCAAGTCCTTGCGAAAAATCACCCAATTTCTAGCTAAATTTCAACCAAATTACGGGGTGCAACCCCGTAATTTGGATAATTTGCACTGAAAATATATTGAAAGTCTATTGAGAAAGAATGTTGTCATAAATATAAAATAATTATTATAAAATTCTTTCTCACGAGCAATATTATTGGGTTTGTTTAATTATTTTTAATGTATGTAAGGAACTTACCATAATATCAGCTAAAATTTAAATTTATACCGTTACAACTAAAAACTTAAGCCGGTTGTACATCAGCCATATAAATTAATCAATACTTTGATTTCGTACGATTATGTAGTCAGGATTTGTATTTTTCAAATGTATTCAATTTCAAATTTAATTTAACTTTAATATACTTCCCATCAGCTTTGATGTGATACTAATACATAATAACAAACTCATTTATCTTCGACGTTTGTGCTCGGATATTACAAGTCGTTTAGCGCAAATTAATATAGTCAAATATTCGATAGCTAAAATATTCCCCGAGCGCGGGGAACGAACAATGCTCGTGACACTTTCCTTATTAATTGACTTAACAAGGAAAATATGATACACCCACTTCTTGCCACTAAACTTGGAAGATGAAATTGTAAATTTTCTGAAAACGCACAATTAATTGATTATAAATACTTTAACAAGTCTTATTTATTACCAGCTGTAACCCGTCAAAAATGACGGTACTTTCACATGCAGGTTTCTAAAGAATAAGTATTTACTTATTTATAATGATACCCATGAAATAGTAATAACGACTTTTATCAAAATATTTCAACATTTTTTTTATATTACCCCTGCCGGCGATTGTGCGGAACATGAAATAGTTATTATTAACAACATCGCTATTGTTGCCGCCACAGAACAGCCGCCTTCGGGTTCGCTGGCCCGGGGTTCAAGCCCCATCTCCGGCCGTTTAATTTGTTGTAACTTTCATATTTTTTAGTAAACGTAAAAAAATCAAAGTTACTGCAATAGTCCAATGTTTTGCAAAAATAATTCGGAATTATTTTTAAAAAATACAAACTTTAATGTCGTATATCTCCTTAGCTGTTGATATTAGGTCATGATTGCTTGAACATTTTCGACTCACAATCAAGGCAGGAATCCACCTTTAAAGTATTATAGACTAGTCTGCTACATTCTGTATATACACTCCTGGGCCACTAACAATCCTGCAAATTTTGTTGCTTAAATTCGCAATCTCGTCAGAAACATACAAATGACACGCTCATTAAAAGTTTAGGTGAATGAATTCGACAGGGCTGCCGATCGGCCGACCCCTATTCTGAAAATAACAAGCTTGATTTTGACTTCAGCTACCCAAACTATATACACGGAAACGAATATTCAATCTGTCGATATGTTTGCGAGAGCAAATTTATAACTTTTAATAAATTTTTTCGTATGAAAAAATTAAATTATTTATTTATTCATTTGCGTGAACTAATATTATCATGGGACAAGGCTTTGGAAGACGAATTGGACTTTGGAAGAACGAAGAAAAACACTAGAAATTAATTTAGTTTAATTTCTTCTTCTTCAAATGTAGCAAATTTATTTTGTGGTAACATAATTATAATTGATATAAATTAACTTTGTTAAAACCACTTATTTATTGAAAAAAATCAACATGTTTCGAAGCCAATGGCTTCTTCGTCAGGATAACAAAAAAAATTGTAAAGTAATGTTTTAGTGCATAATGGAATGTATTAGAATGTTCGAGAGAACGCGGTCACGGATGACTAATCCTACGTTGCGTGACGCTATTCTATTGTTGTCAGTATTCAGTAGGTTCAGAAGCTCGTTACAATATTGTCCCTGCACAAAATTTGTTTTTCTTTTCGGAAAAATATTCATAAATCAAATTAAAAATTATTACTATAATATCCCTGGTTGTATTAAATATATAAATAATATCAAAAATATAAGTTAATATTTTCACTTGTTTTACACCAATGCAAAACAGACAGAACACTAGCATAAGTGAGAGCATAATTAAGTGCATATAATGTGTTAAGGTACAGATACACTTGCTTCTTTACTGGCATGCTAATGAGCATGCCACTAATAAGCATGCCCTAACAACTGTTCACACTTGCTCATTACTGGCATGCTTATTAGTGGCATGCTCATAAATAAGCATGCCCAAAGCTAACAATCAAACACACATGCTTATTAGTGTCATGCTCTTGTCATAGAATAGAGACGCTCTTGTTCAAAATGGAAACTTTGCAAACTGAAATAGAAAATTCAAGTGAACCAATAAATCAAAAAAGTTCCCCAGTTTCCATCCGCACATTTTTGATTTTAGTTTGCCTATTAATAAAGTTTCGTAAACATTATTTCTCACTATATTATTTTTACACAACGGTGACCGAGTATTCCATAGACATTCGTAATTCCTATAATAAGTCACGAAAAGTAATGTTTTATCATCTCCCCAACGCGCCATATTTGTTTCATTTGTCGCCCGACTGAGAAGATCGCATTGATAATACTAGCCGCGAAGCCCGCGAATGACATAAGCATGCTCATAAATAAGCAAGTCTGTTCACACATGCTCCAAAGATACCCCTTCTCTATGGTGAATGACAGTGGCATGCTTATAAATCAACTGGCGGTTGATTTTTGAGCATGCCACTAGGTGGCATGCTCATTTCTAGCAATGTGCGTACACACATGCCACTAATAAGCATGCCACTGTCAAAGTCGATACTGCGCATGCTCACGTGCCACTAAAGAAGCATGTGTATCAGACGCCTTACAGTCAGTTTAATTGAAAGATGCCAAAACTAATACATAAACAAATAATTTGTGTGATGTGTAGGTCTGTAAATGTGTTAGTAGAAATCACATCGCTGATTGGTTAAAACATGTCGTGGCGGATAACCGATAAATATTTTAGTACGTATTCAACTGTCGAGGCGGATGCACGTGCGCTTGCTTAAAGAAAAATACGGTGACCATTGGTGACCGTTGAGTGGGGTAATACCATGTATGCAAAATAGATCGCCGATATTGGGAATGGGAAATTGCATTTGACGATTTCACCGATGAAAGCAATTTAATTTTTAATGTGTCTGATGACGAAAGTGATGGCATGCCTGGTGTGATGCGTACTTATAATTTTTTAAATTCTAATAAATATTTCTTTTATTTTTTGCCATTTTTCCTAATATTTTCAATACATTTTTTTTATAAAATATAGTATTTTGATTTTTATATTATTTATTTAATAAAATATATAGCTCAAATTATTTTTTTAAAGTGGTCCTTTATTTATTTATTTGTTTGGAAATATTCACAGATATTAGAAATGATATGTATAAATGTATGAGAGTGTAAATAGATAGTAATGAACTTATTAACCTATATCCTAACATATTTATCTCACATAGAAATAATTTTGAATTATATATATATTTATTTATTTATTTATTTATTTATTTATTTATTTATTTCAAAAAATCCTTATTTACAATATATATGTACTTAATAATACTTTAACAATAAAAATATAAGATAAGATTACACAATCAAGTATTAATTCAATGTTGCGTCGCAGAATTATGTTCACTTGTGATCTTAGGTGGTATAGAGACACGTGATAGATATCGATGTCGGTGAACAAATCGTTGTAGACTCGGCATATTTTCACTATGGGGAAGCGTAATCCGGAATCGGTACGAGCTACAGGAATTTGGAAGATGCACTGTGTTCTAGTAGCTCTTATTGGGACGTGGATGTTGATAAGTGATAATAGGCTGGACAATTAAATTGGTTTCGACGGGTCTTATACAAATTAAAAATGTCAAGAGCTGTGCGTCTGTTTTTTAAACTTAAAATGTTTAAATAATTTAATGAATCTGCGTTGTGCTGCCGCGGGATGTTTAACCTGAAGCTAAGTGTTTTTAAGTATTTCCTTTGTATGTTTTCAAGTTTTCCGATTTACATATTATAGTAGAGATTTCAAATGCTAGGTGCATATTTAAGGTGCGGTAGGATAAGATTTTGATACCAATTTACCCTGAATCTAAATATTTCAACATCATTTTAAAAATATATAGGTATGTGGTATTGTTAAAAATAAAATAAAATATTTTTGTATTTTTACATCATGGTCACCCTATGCGCTTTGGCATCTCTAACTGGCGGACACTTTACAAAATTGTATTATTGATGTAGGTGGTACTATCAAATATATGTATGGTGAAGAATGCAATGTAATTGAAGTAATACTCAAAATTTAAAAACAAAAAAGGATCACAGAAGTGAAATGAGTTCCCTCTCGTTCTCTCATGAGTACGAAATAAAAAAATTAACATAACGATGCATCAGCTGATACATAATATTATTGCTTGCCTTTAGTGTATGCAAAAGCCCTAAAGGACGTTAAATAAATAAGTAAATATATTTTGGTGGTCATTAAAAAGTTATATAAAAAAAAATGTTGGTATGATTTATTATCTCTTATATGTGTGCAAGTGCACTCTGCAACCCTGCTACCCCAATTCGGTCCTCGGCACCTCTGCGGGGGGTGCGCTGGCAGTGACGGGGCGGTAATTGCCCGCATCACTCTTCCCTTATTACACCATTCCATATCCGTAATTACCCAATAATATCCAACTTGTGCATAAATATATTACTAATTACATTCAATCTTTGGTTCAAATAAATTCATACTCTAATTTTGCTACGGCCATCAATAAACAGTTTAATAATAAATAAATAATAATAACTATAAATAATATTGAGCTACAACAGCGGCCTGCAGCAGTAATCTGTGAAATAATTTGTAATATCCTTCAATAAATGCAAAATTATTTTGGGATGACATTATTAATATAATTAACAAGAATTTACTTTGTTTACATCACTAATTTGTTGAAAATACCAACATGTTTCGGAGTCCATGGTTCCTTCATCAGGATACAATGTATATTAAAAATTAAAAATCGATTAATAGACATTAACAAAAAAAATGTATATGAATAAATAATAAAATACTAAAATGAAAACAAATTTAAAGGACACGTATTCTCAAAAAGTACCTGGCTATTTATAATATTTAATTTACTATTAACACTTTTTCTTATTTACCAACATGTCTTATTTATCCAACTGTAGTCCTGTATTATTTATATGTACATTTTGTAAACCCTTATAAATATCAAAAGAATAATCCACTTCCAAAAGATGATTACAAAATTTGGAATAATTATTGCTACATAAATAAATACCTTAAGTGTTTCTTAACTCTAACGTATAAGTTTTTCCTATATAAAATAATTAGGTACAATCATTACTAATCATTTTTATTTTTTAAATATCATACTTATCCTTATTATTTAATAAATACTTTTTTATTTTATTATTTGGGATTTTTTTTACTATTGAATTAGAAATTTGATTATTTATAAATACAATTTTTCCCCAATGCTTTTCAATTTAAATTTGTGGGAAAACAAAACTTCTTCTCGTACTTTTTATTTTAAATTTGTGGGAAATATTGTAAATTTGTGGGAAAACAAAACTTCTTCTCGTACTTTTTATTTACCATATTTTCTATTCATTTAGTATCAAATCATTATTAACGGCAATCCGTTTGATAATATTCAATGCAATATTGAAATTATCCACAGTTAATGGAACATTAACTTGTGATCAACTAGATTTTCTACGAAACATAGTGAAATAAAATTTGTATCTCGTATTGGCAATCACGAATATTATCGTATTATACAGATTTATAGACGTGTGACGTCACTTGACCTAGACGACGCGACTCGTGATCTCGACTGCGTCAAATGACGTCACAGACAGCACAGGCCACAATCGTACAGCGCTAAAATACATAAACTTAGGGCCAGTTGTTTGATCAGGAGTAAGAGTACTAGTTAATAAAAAAAGCATATATTTTTGCGTTCTCCACCAATCAAAACACCCGTTTTCGTAAAAATCTATGCTTTTTGCTTAACTCTTACTCTAACTTCTGATCAAGCAACAGGCCCTTAAATAATCTATTTCTTAGTCATTTATTGACGGATTTCAAAATTTTTTTACCGGTTTACTAGTTTTGATTTATATTTTAATTCCATTAAGTTAAATATAGTATTATCAACATTATGAAACTTCTCCATTGGCGGAATCCCCAGTCTTATTTTTTACGTTTTTATTGGAATAAACAATTGATTTGATGGCCTTACGTGAGCTACCTTTACATCACATCTTCTTATTAGGCAAAATACTTTGACGTGCGTTTTGGGAAATCCCGAGCGCCCACTCACCGGCACCAGCAGCGCGCTCGGGGTGCGCGGCACGCGCGAGGGCGCAGCGCCGCATACTAATCGGCCACCAGCCGGCGAGGCTCTCGATAACGTTACTTTAATACATCATCAGTCGTCAGGTGTCAGTTGGCCGTCACTTGTCAGCTGCTTTCAAAAAAATTCCGCGGATTCCATAATATGTCAAATTCAATGAAGAAAAATCCTAAGAAATTTTTGTAAATCTCCGACATATCGACAAGGTCTCAGTGATTCGCTCGATACATAGGTACGTCAAGAGACTCGAAATTTTTAACCTTACCTCTCTGCAAAAACAAAGAAAAATTACACACCTAATGACACTACAAACGAATCAATAAAAACAAACTACACTCCCATCAATACTGCCATATACATAAACATCACTGTCCGATCACTGAGATCTCCGAGCTTATTTCATATCTTAAATGATGATAACACATATAGAGACGCGTGAGATATTGCACCTCATAATGCAGGGAAAGATTGCCGGAAGTCAGGGCCCTGGAAGAAGGAGAACATCGCGACTGAAAAACCTAAGACGATAAAAGAAAAACGAAAAACCTAAATGGTTTGACCAGTCTACTGTGGAGCTATTTCGGACCGCAGTAAATAAAGCGATGATAGCCAACCTTTGTTGAACGGATAGGGCACAAGACGAAGAAGAAGATCTAGAATGATCAATCACAATAACGAGATATCATCCAGACACGGCAACCTTTATGTATTATTTATGATACAGGCTCAGTTTAAAAGCGAAATATTGATAAATTTGGTTGACCGTCACTAAGAACGCTCATTACAGACAAAATTATATTCAGCCGAGAACCACTACTGGTAGATACACGGCTTTGGCCTTGGAACCCGTGCACTCGTTGTATAAATTGTTAATCCAAATTCAACACATTCCAAAATTATATTTTTGCGATACCCTAAGTATTGTTTTGATTATTCTTTAAAATTTCTTTTGTCATAAAAACTTGTCATAAAATTTTTCCAATTCCCTTTTGTGGCACCATTTTACAAATAAAATAATTAAAACCTTTTAACCAAATAGAACGGGCGTGGTTACAAATTTAATAAGTGAAAGTCTATATTAAAGTGATTAATAAAAAATATTAATGGATTGTTTTAGGATTAGCTAGATATATTATATGTGAATACAACTAGTTTCAAACAATGCGGCTAATATCCAACTGACGAAATTCAGTTTTATATATTTGAAATTGATTTTATAGCCTGAGCGGACGGTGATTTAAAAAAAAATTGATGTGCTTTTAGTGAAATGCTTCTAAAATATAAAAATATGTTTTCAAGAGCAGTTATCAATTGTGAAACTACCACTATTTTCACAATTGATTATTTTCAAACCTGTCTGTCACCTTCTATTTTTGTCAATTGGGTAGTGGAGGTTTAGTTTCTTAACCCTTCAAATAATAATAATATTTGGATAATTTCTATAGCGGCGTTTTTGTAAGTACCTGTTCACCTTATATAATATAGATAGTATAAAGTTATTTATAGTAGATGACAATTGAGGTTGAGAGTAAAGTTGCGTGTCAATTATGGATGAAATCAGATATGATTAAATTAGTAAAGGTTCAAACATTTTTTTTTACGGCGGATATCGAGACATTGTCGTCTCAGATAAAGTCGGGCACCAAACTTTCTCATATTTGTATGGTTTCTGCTCCGCGCTCAACTTGTGGGGTCCATATATTGACATGTTAGGACTACCTTAACTTACCGATATAATTCACCGCCAGGGCCGCAGTGCGGGCGGGCGCGTGAAACCAGTGAAGTGCGTGTATTTAAAACAATTATACATAATTAAAAAATTTGGCAAATAAACGCAATTGTTGATCCAGATCGATTTTCTGGTCATGGCACTTCAAGGATGTGTACCGATACTCGTCAAAAGTGTACGTGAGCGATATTTATGCGAGAAAGAGAATCTATAAAATTATATGACCGCTTCACGCTAGACAGTAACGTATTTGCCGCATGCTATCGGTTATGTACACCGCGTACAGTGTATTGTTGATTTTGATTTAATCAAGCATGCGTAAGACCGATAACGACATATGGCGTTGAAACAAGGGCAGACACAATCGGGACTTAACAAATATTAGGACTTACGAGATGAAGACATAGCAGGCAAGACGCTGAGAGATCGCGTGAAGAACACCAGAATAAGAAAGATATGTGAGGCTGAGGACATTGTGAGATGGAGTGGACAGCAAAGGAGGGAATGGTATGGTCATGTCCAGGGAATGGACAGCACCAGGCTCCCTTACATCGCACTACATCACCAGCCTCACGGAACCCACCCTCGCGGAAGACCTCTGAAAAACAGACCTCAGAAAAAAACTTAAAACGAAGCAGAAGAAGATTTAATAAAATTTAACGCATTGTTAGGATAGTATTACTGAACTATATTACCAAACTATTTTTTAAATTTTCGTAAATTTCTCTGTGGCTATTCATTAATATCCATAATATAGTATAACGTTCGCTTGGATAATTAATTTAAATTTTTAGTACATTTTTAACATTTTAAAATATGATTTTTAAATCCTTTATATTTACTTCTCCGTCGGTCCTTAACATGGAAAAATCTTGGTAGTGAAAATTAATACAATTCCCGTCATCCATTTCAGCTGAAATTTTGTACATCGACTTGATGTCGATGACAATGCATTGTACATGCATTTGGGGTCACACATCCACACACTCACATAAAACACTGCAAATTTATCTCAGATATTCGGGCAAGTACCTACTTTTTGATACTACTCTAAAATTATTTAAATCATCCCCCACCACACAGCTTCCTGCCTTACCTGAACAGATTGATAAATTTTCTATTTAAATTAGTTATTAACTATACCTGTTGATGAGAGGGTCGACTCCTGTCGAAACTATGGTAGTAATTAATAACTCATAGTGTGTGTAGTACAAAATTTTATTGGTTTTTACTTCCTTTCTTTTAACTCGTGGCGTCTGCTTGCTTGCTTGCTTGCCGGCTTGCCGGGTGAAAAAACTTTGGATCGATTTTTAACCCTTTTCCCGTGATCCAATCGAACTGAAACTTGGCAAGTAGACTCGTGGCGACGATCAAGAAGATCTATCAAATTTTCGTTAAAAAAATTAATAATTATAATATAATTTCGGATTTTTAGAAATTTTATTGGTTTTTTCAAATTGGAATCATTAGAAATGTTTGATTTCTAGCAACGGCGGCCCGATAACGTCGCGGAATATTTTCTGAATTTGAATTACTCCGTCGATATACATAATAGGTACTTCACTACGAATGTTGAAAATCTAAATTGACTGACAAATGTTTTTAGAATTTAATCTTCAAAGCATGAAGTGTCTTATCAAAGCTCAAAACATCTGACATTTTGGAAATATATTAAATTACTGTAAGTTTAGTGTTATATTATATGTTTTAATTCGTCTTTAATTGTTGTTATATTTTACAAAGAAAGGGAGTATCATAAAAACTTTTTTTATGGGTTACTTTTTTACTCCCTTTCTTTTAACTCGTAGAGTCTGCTTGCTTGCTTGCTTGTCTGACGAAAAAACTTGGATCGATTTTTAACCCTTTTCCCGTGATCAAATCGAGTTGAAACTTTGCAGGCAGACTCGTGGCGACGATAAATATGATCTAACAAATTTTCGTTTTAAAAAAATTAATAATTATAGTATAATTTTGGATTTTTAGAAATTTTAATGGTTTTTTCCAATTGGAATCAATTGGAGTATAGTCACAAAACCTGATTCAAAGCGAAAGGGAGTATTATAAAACTTGGTTTTTATGGGTTATTTTTTTGACGGGTTATGGATTCCCATTTCACTACTAAGTACTGGATGCAGTATTCAGAAACGTCGTTTAATAATTAAAACGTAACGTGTTTGTGGCCAATAACGGCTGAAGCGGCCCCGTTCTCTGTCTCCCTTCGCCGGGCACCCGAGGGTCGCCAGGACCCTGACGCGGCCCTGTCCATCGGTAATAGACACCGGCGTGAGGAGACAGAAATCAGATCGGGCAGACGATCAGCGCAAGGAGAAGTAAAAAAAACTAAATTTTTTTTTAATTGAAGCCTTAGTCATAAAATAAGAGATGGTCATTATTTTTAAAGAATTTAACCAGTTTTTGGTATATTATCTACGTATTTACACTAATAGACGTTTTCGATTAGTAAAGAAATGACACACATCCCAATATATAAAAAAGTTATTCATATAATTATTTTACGTGTCACAAAGTACCATTAACAAAAATAATGTACATAAAGAAGCGATTTTTAATTATTGAATTAAAAGAAAATAATACAAATAAATTATAAATCTTAAGTAGTAAAAAGAAAAGATAAATAAAAGTAAGATAATTACAATAATTACAAACTTAAAATAGGAAAACAGAAGATCAATTTTAAGATATAGAATAGGACCAATCAAAGCCATAGTTAAATTTTTAGTAACAAATTAATAAAAATCGAAATAAACTCAAGTAATGAATAGAAAAGAATCATATGATACTAATTATTATATAAATTACAGATTATTAAAATTATTTGAGAGAGAGACATCTTAAAAAATGGAGCTGGACTTGTTCAATGTGAACAGTATAATGTGGGGACCATACCAGAATCAAATTCTAGACGAATTCTAATTAGTGAGGTATAGAGTATTCTTACAGAGTTTACAATATCAAGGTTTGAGAAAATCACGCGAAAAAAAGAAATATTGTAGATAATTTAAGTATATAGATAATTGAATATTGTAAAATTTTACTGTTATATAATATTCTGTAAATAAAGAATTAAAATATTACTATCGCAGTATAGGGGAGGATAGGATGAACAGGGGAAGGCAAGGGGTACCTGTACATCGGGAGACTATATCTATATCTATAATCGAACCCAGAACGATCCCACTATTTCGAGCAACTACAAGCAAGATACTCCTCAACTTGATCGCCAACGTTCGATAACCGGACAAGTACTAGAGGAAGAATAAATATTTCTCGAATCGCGACCAACAAAACATTGCCCAATTGACCACAAAAAACATGTGGCTCGATTTGGATTTACAAAGATTTCAAGGCAAAAAAGATCGCGCAGCCTAATTATTTTTTAAATTGGGAACAGATTCGTTAATTTCTCGGTAAACAATAAACCAAACGGAGCTCGCTTTGTGCTTTTATGTTGCGTAATGAAAATTGGCCGCTGTAAATCATCTCTCCCCGGAGCGTAATGCCCTCGGCAGCGCGGGACGGGGCCGCCAGCTCACTAATTACAGGGCGCTGCTTGTTCCGCGTCCAGGATCCAGGTTCCAGGTATCCTGATTGCCGCTTCCAGCGCCGCCGGATGGTGTTGCGGAGAAAAGGCGTTTTGCCGACACGACCGGTGGCCGACCGAAACTTTCCTCGAATCTGTAATACCTGTTGAGCCCGTTGTACCCGTGTGTAAGCCGCGCCTGCGCTTTACGATAACCGTGTATAATCGGGGTATTTGTACATTCACTAGAAGAGCGCAGCGTTAGAACAAAAGAGCGTCGATGTCTAACTAGTAATAACTTTTCCGAATTAGCGAAACATCATTAATAAAAATCATTATTTTTATTCGTGTACCATTAAACTTCTTCATCCCGTCACGCGTAAAGGTAATAAAATGAATAATTTTGAACATTTAGAAATTAAAAGGAATTTGAACTCGGGTATTAATTTGGTAAATAATATTACTTTCAACAACTCCTTTCTCCTCGTCTTAATAATCTCGTTACAACCACATTTACACCAGTAATTCCGGTCCCTTTTGTCAGTAAATAATTAATTAATTATTTATATTTCCATCTAATCGAAGACATTTAATACTCCACCTATCATTGAGAGATTGTGATACTCTCGAAACTCGAGTAGTACAATGTAAAATATAATAAAAACTCAAATATTTAGAGGTAACATCGTTTATGTTTTCCGTACATTTTAATAATAAATTATCTTTATTTATTTCTTATTAATTTCCAAAATACACTGATTTCGTTTATAAAATAACTTGAGGAATATGTTAATAATTGAGGGATATGGAAACAAAAATTAAATAATCATACATTATCGTGTAAATGAATAATTTAAATATAGAAACAAAACCGTCAAATATTCATTTGACGATATAAATATATTCCTAATCATGTTCTTTTGATAAAATGCTTCTAAAATATGTGAACATGTTTTTAGGAAAATCAATTCTAAAACTGTCGATATTGACAGATACCTAATCATGTTCAAACACATCGCCCTCTTTTCTGTTTTCTTTAATAGCATAGTGTATATGTAGCAGTTTTATTTATGTTTTCCACAATTAATAATATTACCAGCACATGGTAGAATCTACATTTGAAAATAAGTTACCTTTATTTTACTCCCTTTTATGTATACCATAAATTGTCATGGAAATAAATCAAATATTATGTACACTTTTTTATGAGCCTGAAGAACATGGATTATTTTGCAAATTTATATAATTTCGTGTTCTTGTCAAATACCCCAAAAATGATTAATATTTGTGGATTTACAAAAGAAACATTGAGAATACGTGTTACATCAATATTCTTAATAACTTGACGATTTCCTACAACGAGATTCAAACCCTCAAAACCACTAACTTGATCACTACTAGGCCGTTGACTCGAGCACCAGACCATAAAGCTAATTAACACATTATTTCTGCTGCAAACATTATTTCTGGTCAATTAATGTATATTATAGAAATCTCACAGAGACGAAACTGTATTAATTATGGGACAGTAGGTATAGAAGTCATTTGGGTGTACATGGGACTTATGACCTATCTTATGGTTGGCTTAAGTGATCACTTTACACAATGTAACATTCGCCATTCCCACCCATGATAGAATATACCATGCTTACTATTTTTTCGGAAGTTGTATATATGTTCAGATTGTGTGACAAGCTTTCACATATGAGTTGTAACCGCCTTTCCATGCGGCCTGTACAAAGCCATTTTCATTCCCCTAAATCCCCACAGACAACCATAAGATAGGTCATAAGTCCTATGTACACCCAAATGACTTCTATACCTATTTTCCCATAAGAAATACAGTTTCGTCTCTGTGAGATTTCTATAATATACATTAATTGATTAATAATGTCTCTGTGACATAAATCCAGCACTGTTCTGAAAGATTTTAACAAACCCAAAAATATTCTGAATTATTTCGGGTCTTTATATTTTTCATATAATAATTATATAAATTTAATTGTTAAATCTATTTCCAGAAACGAACATTATGGGGGCGGCAGAGTGGTGCGGCTACAGCGGCGCGGGGCCCGGGGGGCAGTACGGCTCCTTCTCCCCCCTGCAGCCCTACTGCGACAATGTGGACCACCCCACCTCGCTGCACCTGCCCACCGGTGAATATCACTTCCTACACTAATTAATAACTTTCACTGTCCAATCTCAAAAAAGCTGATGAGTGAAAGTTCTTTCTTTCCCCAATTTTATTTCAGTCTTAGCGAAAGAAAACAAATAACTAAAATAGGTAACTCAATATCGGAACCAATATCAAAAAACTGGGTATTCCGCAAGGATCAGTGATGGGACTCTATTTATTATATACATCAATGATGTTACTTAAATAATAAAACACTGCAAAATACGAGTTCGATTCACTGCCGATAATACATTAATCTATATGTGGGGTATAAAAGCAAAGGCAGCAATATCAAATAATTCGAATGCAGTCACCGAGGATTACTATTTTTAAATGTATTTATGTAACTCTCCCTTCCAAAATCATATTTCCTATAAATTTAAAGGCTTTGTTTTCTATAAAATCTCGAATTCAATACATTATAAATTAGAGATCCCCGATGGACTGCATTCTTTTTTATTTTTCGATATTGCCGCCTTTGTTTTCGTACCCCACACATCAATTGCACGGATTATATAAACATAATAAATAAACTAAACGAAGACTGGAATGGTATATCAGCCTGGCTGAAAATGAATAAGCTTAAATTAAATGCTATCAAAATGAAAAACACAAAACCAGGCAAGAAAATATCAAATATAGTGTTGAACTAAATATTGACGGTGATTTTATTGAATAATATACAAGACTATAATTACTCTTCACATAAACTAATGTGCTACAGTGTTTTATGAGGTCAGTGATGCAAAACAGGGCAAAGAAAATCTTAAAAAAAAGTAAATACATCAGAATTGAAGAAATGAGAAAAGTACTCATTAGGATGGAAATTAAAAAATACTTGTAGATAGGTAAATGTTCTCAAATTGAAAAAAATATACAAATTAAACTTCTTTGGTATAAAAAGTTTATTTATTAAAGCGGTAAAATGAGTGAGACAAGATTATTTTTTTTTTTTTTTTTTTTATTATTTATTTCTAGCTGATTTGATACATTATGTACTGGAGACACAGTTTACTTTTTAAATTATGCTTCGTAGCATTCATTTGGATTACAAATTATATTTTTCTGCAAATAAGTGTATTTTGCAATATTCAAGTATTTCATTCATTGTTAAAATCCTTGAAAAAAAATTGATGGATCCGGCCTTTGTGGGACGAATATATTATATTATCAACCCAAGCCAAAATCAATCAACCCTTTTTAGGCGGTTTCTTTTATATCTATTTAACTGTTTGAAATGGTGGCCATCTCGCTAGATTCTGGTTTTAATTCCTACCGAAATTAGATGACTGGCCTGACGCCGTTCGGCCCGCTTTATTCAGGTACGTGTGTGATGAAGATCGTCAAATCGCACACTTCAGGGGTATTCTATCATAATGGGAATGTGCATTTCCGTTCGATGGTTAGCGTAGCGGCGGCGATCGCGGGCCTCTGTGATGAAATGGTTTCCTGGGAATGTGTCGACTTCCGGTTCGGCGGAGGGCGGGCAAACACTTCTCCACGAACCGGTATATTTCTGCAGCTCGCAGCTATTTTGTTGACGCAATCCTTTATTGGTTTATTTATTTTTCTCACATTAGATTCAACCTGTTTCAACATCAAATAATCGTAGGCTGAGCGTAAGGTTGGAGAGCTACCGCATTCAATTATTCCGGGTCTTCAATATGCATATCGATTATCAACAATAGGTCCGAAATTTGTTTTGAATATCGGACACATATTTTATAAAGAATGATTCTTTCTCTTGCTTCGCCGCCTTCTAATGGGTATAGAGCACGTACTTATCTAATGGGTATAAAACAAATATTAAAAATGATAATTTTTTAAAGTGTGTTTAAAAATAATGTTAACCTTTAGTTAGAGTAACACGTATGTGAAGAGTATTTTGCGAAGGTGTTTGAGTGTAAATACTAGATACTATGGTAGTAGTGTGTAGTGATATTTACATGCTAATGTAGTGGTTATTCTGACGAAGAGACGGATTACGTCGCGAAACTGGTAGACAAAAAAGTAATTTTTAGTGATTATATACTAACATAAATAACATTTTGTTAATACTGACGCATCATCTTAAGCACATAAAAGAAGTAATATAAGGTGTTTGAATATTAATTACATTTTTTGTTACAATAAATCGCTAAGTTTTCTAAGATATTCAGTTTCCTTCCTTTTTTACAAAAGTGTACTAATTGTACGCCATCGCTGTCGAAAAGATGACCCTCAGTTCCTACGTGGTCCGTCATTTCCAAAGATGTTACTGTATATTTATTTCAGAAAGTTTTGCTACTTGTCTATTTTATTTTTACTTGTGTTTTTTTACCTAGTTGAAAATTTCTTTTTCGACTTAATTAATTTATACGAGTGGGGTAATTAGAATTCTGTACGGTCAGTGTTACCTAAAATAACTATACGCTGCAACTTTGACAAATTAGAGGTTATTGTATTTCGTGAAATTTCTGTGTCAAAATCTGCACATTTCTGGCTTCTTTGGTGTTTTCAAACATCTGTACTATGTTAACCTTATTTTTTTGCTGTCATAATATTCCTCTCTTCTTGTAGTGTCATCTCCTATTGGCGGTCGGTGAATATATCGACGATTATGGCTTTATTCACCGCCGCAGTGACCAACTCAGTCGAGTTACGTTAGCACCAGTCCCTCAAGTTATGCAACCATAAGATTCAGCATCTTCCTACGCTTTTTTTTCCACTTATTATCCCCGGGATGATGAGTTGGTTAGGATTGTAATTTAGTCCTCTCATAATACGCAATTCTGGGACTTTTTGCCTGTGCCGGAGGACTTGAGCATCTATAGAGCCATATCTTATAGGCCTCGACTTTATAGATTGATTCTTGGTTTGGTGTCCACACTCGAAAATATAACATCGAACCATACGCATTCTTAGGTGCAGGCTCGTACACCCATGCACCCAAGTACCTGTACTGCGTGACTCTTTCTGTTAGTTCATTGTTAATGATTATATTTATTTATTTTATTTATTTATTTAACGCCCTTATGGACTTTTACAAATATACAGAATACAATTTAAAAAAAAAATAACATAAGACAGTTAAAATAATAATACAGTTAAAGGTTACAATAACAATAGTTAAAAGGTAGTAATAATAATAATAATAATATAGAAAAACATAAGACAGATAAAATAATAATACAATTAAACATACAAATAATAATAGTTAAAGGTAAAATAATAATACAGAAAAATTTACTGTCCATTTCCATTTCGTTGAGATGTAAAGTATTGTATCAGCTTTGTCCTTTACACAGTTATACTATCAGCAAAAATGTCAGCCGCCTCTACATGTTCATTCCCTAATGAGTGTAATCTGGGAATTACAGAGTTTGCTAATGCATTAGTTCTGACATTTCCACTATAATAGAATAATGCACTGTGTCTTGATGACCTCGATGGGGCATATAAGTCAATCATACTAATAATCTGGGGGCAATCAATCATGCTATTTACGATCCTATAAAGAAGTATTAGGTCTTTTTTATATGTCATAATATTAGTTTAGTTAATATCCTAAGTTAATAAAGCTTAATATATTATTTTCCAGTGCTACCCGACAGCGGTTGCATCCACCCTCAGTCCGAGTTCGGCGGGGGGTCGCCGGGGGCGGCGGGCGCGGGGGCGCGCGGCCCCTACCCCGCCCTCACGGAGCTGGAGCCGCTGCTCACCCCGCGCTACCCCTCCGACCCCAACGCCTACCCCAACAACTGGTCGGCCAACGGATACAACAGTTACAACAACTACCAGTACAACAACATCGGGGTCAACAACAATCTGGCCTGCGCGCAGTCGCAGGCGCCGTACCTTAATCCCCCGGGCCCCACCATGGTGCTGTACCCCCACCTCTACTCCACGGTCAACCAGAACCAGATCCACTTCCACCTGCACGGCTCCACGGACAAGCTGGACCAGTACTTCTCCGGCGACAGCTCTCTGACCATCAGCTCCGGGCCTTCGCTGAAGGGCAGTATAGAGATCGGGATAGGAATGCCCTCGCAGCACCAGCTGGAGGGGGTGGACGGAGCGCAGGACGCGCAGGTGGACAGTGAGGTGGCTCAGCAGTCTAGAGACAATCCCATGGCAGTGTCGAACGCCATTTCGGACCCTTCCAGTGTGTGGAGACCCTATTGACCTACATTCTAGTGACTGACTATCGAAAATATTTGTGATTATTTTTATTTATTGTCCTTGTTAAGTTCAAAACAAAGCATTCCTAAAACATTAGAGAAATTAATACATTTTACGTGTTACCGCGTAAGTATTTTCACAAACATTGAAGTGATAAATATATTTAAAAATTCAATATTTGAATGTACGTTGTAAAAAAGTGTTTATTTTATATCCGTACCATAATATAATAATTTTAGTAAATAGTGGTTACTGCATTTTTTGTATTTTCATTTCTCTGTTATACCTGTATCGTTCGTAAAAAATTGAAAGAGAATTAACGAACGAATTTCAATATTAATATTTGTAGCTTGCGGTTCCGCACGACAGTCAGTGGGGCGATTCAGGCTTCACAAGCATTTAGGGTAGGAGGAATTTTTTACATATTTCAACTGCGAGTTTAATTAAGAGAGAGAATAAAGCCCTCCCTTAAACAAGTATTACAATTCCATCTATACTGTTCATCGCCCCTCTAAAAAAGTTTCAAGTAATGTAAAAATTCATATGTTGGTAGTTAATGAGAAAAAAAGTTAGTAATAGCAACGAAACACCAATTTGATTTTATCCCCGACTTAATAAAAGGTCCTGATTACATAGATGATGTCAAATTTTGGCGATAGCAAGTTTAAAAGCAGTTATTTTAAGTTTAAAAATTATACATTTTTGACACTTCACGCCATAGATGCCCATATAAAATATATGTTTTTTCTGTTTTATTCATAGAAAATGACAAATCACGTTTATCATAAGTGGGCCCATTCATTATCTTTCATGTCAACTATACGATCCTGCATTACGCCAGGCAACGCGTCGGCTTGCCAAGCAATATTATAATGAATGCCCCGCATTACCTGAGAAAAATCATCGTGAATTTGAATTTGGAGATAATTGTTCCCAAGAGCTTATCTCCGTTTTTAACACAAAATTGTCCTTTTCCCCACCGGATACGATGAGGAAGGATAATTTTCTATGGTTTCTTGTGTCAAAAATGTTTCGTTTTAAACTTAAAATAACTGCTTTTAAACTTGCTTGCGCTAATATTTGACGTCATTTATGTAATCAGGACCCTTAATTACGCCGGGGAAAAAAAATCAAATTGGTGTTTTGTTGCTATTACTAACTTATTCCTTTATATGTTGGTAGTAGGGATGGGTCGTCGACATATTTACCGTCGACGAAACGAGACCGTCCACGTCTATCCATCGACGAGACGATCAACTAGTTGAATTCGTCAACTAGTTGACGCGTCAACTTCGTTACGCGGACGTCGGGGACGTTCTATCTAAACATCGGGACGATGGTCAACTGTCTACGGTTCGGCGCGACGCTGCTCGACGGCTATTTTTATTACGTTAATTTTTAAAATTTAAAGAAGTTCGTAGGAATATAGTTTCGGGGAAAGTAAAACCGCTACTTGTACTTATATGTAAAAATAAATATTTTATTATTTGTTTGTTTACGCAATTATATATTTTATATATTGTTTTATATACTTCTTTCTATATATAATAAAGAAAGAAGTAGGTATACACAACAATACCAGGTGCAAGCAGTAAAATATTAATTCAATAAAAAATAAAATAATTAAAGAGAATTGTTTTATTTTATACAGCGCAAAAATCACCGAAACGTCGCACGTGCACATCGCACAATTCAAGTAAAAAATAATAGATAATAGCTTATTAAGCCTATCTCGCCCTACGCATGCATTCAAATTTCAAGTCCTCGAATCGTCCACCGACCACGGCGTCCGCCGTCCACCGTCTACGAATTCAACTAGTCCATGCGATGAACGTAAACCGTCGACGCGTCGATGCAACGTCAACGGTTGATTTCAACTAGTCCGTCCATTCAACGCCCATCCCTAGTTGGTAGTTAATGAGAAAAAAGTCCAAAATTATTTTAAACCAACAGCCGTATTTGACAGATTATCGATAAGGATTATTTGTAGATTAAACCCTTGATTTTATTAGCACTAATCGAGTTTTAACAGGTGAAGATATTGGCGATTTTAAATTTCAAATATAGAAAACTGGCTTAGATGGTAGTGCAATTAAAAAATAGTACTGGTGAAAGATGAAGGGGGATAAGGTTGAACGAGAAAACTGAAAGGTGTAGGTGAATGTAATATTCTTTAACAAATGTTCTTTCTTTAACCCGAGATTAAATACTCTTTTATTTCTAAATTTTCAAAATTAATTTTATTACAAGTGACGTGACGGAAAAGTTTAATGTTACACTGATGGCCATGGAAATAATAATTATTATGTTCCATGTGATTCGAAAAAGTCATTAATAGTTACTAAGAGAGTTACTGATATTCTTGAAATTTGAGTAGCGCTCATAAACCTAGGCAGAGTTATAACAGCGTTTACTTTACAAATCAAACTCTATAAAGTTGGCTCCGATTCTACCAATAGCGTATTTGACAGTTTTAAGAGATACTTCCTACAGCATCATTGATAACCATGTAGATTTAGCATTTAAATCATGTTGTCATTTGAGATGCTGCTGTCGCTGTTTGCAGAATTTTTACAAACTAATTTTATGGGCCTACCCCCTTGATATTTTATGGGCCTACCCCCTTGATGTTTCCCAACACATTTTGTCGACTGTGTTCACACAATATTATTAATTTATATGGCAGTTACTTCGTGTTGCGACGTGATTATTTTAACTTAAACTAAATTAAAATAATCATAATTTAACAACTTAAATTAACTGTCTTCTGGGATATTACGCCGTATTTTTACGACCTTTCTGGCCGACGTTTCGGATCCCATTGCAGGGTCCATCATCGGGGCTGATGTTCATCAAACGTCGGCCAGAAAGATCGTAAAAATACGGCATAATACCCCAGAAGACACAAATCGCAAGATTCTGAGTGGCCGTGAAAACCTAAGAACATTCTTAAATTAACTCAATGCTTAATTTAGTTTTTTTTTTTAAAAAGTGTTTACACAATTTTGAGAAATGAACCATTGAATTACTCTTTGGTGATTGTTTTCCAAATTTTTTATACAAGACGGTTAATTTAATTAGAGATGAAACGGATAGTGGCTTTGGCCAGATACCGAATATCCGGCGAACCCCTACACCGGACAGTCAAATATCCGGCCCGTAGCCACGATCGTGTCATGACGTGCTTACTTATATCCGAGCTGCGCCGCGGGGGACGTCGCCATGAATGATAAGTGAGCGAATGACATCTATGTATTGACGTTTTGATTTATTGCGTTCACTTTTTATTATTATAATTTTAATTGTCATGTAAATTACAATATTGGCGGCCCTCATAGCGCAGTGGGTGTGACACTGGCTTCTCACACCGAGGGTTCCGGGTTCGATTCCCGGCGGGATCATAATTTAATCTATGTGATTTACTCAAGCCTGGGTGTTTTGTGATGTATTTCGCTTCTGTAATTGGACCTCCTGGCCTGTTGAAGCGTAAAAAAAAAAAAGAAAAGAAAAGAAATAAAAATGTCAACTGTGAAAAAAAAAATGGCAAAGGTTGCCAGAATTTATTTTTAGCTTCTTGTATACATGCCATGTATGCAGCGAAATACTGTTATCTTGTTTATGAAATTAAGGGCAATCGATTATTGCCTCAAAATACAGAGAAACTAGTGTTCATTCATAATTACACTTGACTCTCTATTTTCACGTTTTTTTTTAAATAACACGGATGATTTTTAAATAACGTGAATGTGCCGCCTTAAATTTAAAATTTATGGCGGCACATTCACTGCAAATGCATATTTCGGCGGTTTTTTTTTACGAAAATGTGGGATTTTATTATTAATTTATATCAGAATGTATACTCTATGCTGCAATTTGTTTGGGGCAATAACTAAGATAGAACCTTTTTTATTATATAAAAGTAATAAACTGGACATTATTTTTAATAATTAATAAAATATAAGCATTAATCGACAGGCCGCGGCCAAATAATCGTTTTTAGTATCCTAGATGTCGCTAATTTTTAATGAATATTTATATGTACGCATAATATGTTTTTTATGCGTGTAAAGTATACTTCATTTTCTAGAATTTTTATTAAGGAAATCAAGAAATATTCCTTATTAATAAAGTTATAATGTTTTAAATTTGCAAGAAATTTTTACGTTTTTTGTTGATTTAAAACGCTTTTTATTTATGTAAAGAGATTATTTTAAACAGTATATACTATTTATTCTCGTATTTTGAGGCTTTACTCACTTAAAAAAAATCGTTTTTTTTATTATTGCTATAAATAATGTCCAGTTTATTACTTTTATATAATAACAAAGATTCTATTTAAGTTATTGCCCTAAAAAAATTGCAGCCTAGAGTATATATTCTGTTATAAATTAATAATAAAAACCCATATTTTTGTAAAAAAAACGCCGAAATATGCATTTGCAGTGAAAGTCCAGCCTTAACACGGAGTAAAAATTTCAAAAGTAGGTATATAAATATTTAACTGTATCGTACCGTGGCGTTCCCTTGAGAGCAGCAATTTTTAATATTTTACAACAAAAAACGTGAATACGTGGATATAGGTACATAATATAAAAATATAAGACTTAATAGTAATTTATGTGTATGGTGGAACCTATCTCCAAATTTACGCGTTTTTTTCACTGTGGTCTCTAGAATGTATCCTTTGTGCAAAACGAGAATCGGGTACATTTGCCATTGGTTAATTTTGAATACTAACTAATTTCTTGATTAAATAACTAATAAACAATTCTTCTGAGAATTTGTGGATTTTATTTGCTTACAAGTGTCTTTATTTATCAATAAATGTATTCACTGGCGTTAATTTCATGAAATTTTCCCAATCGAATGAAATCCGGCAACCACTGGATATTGAGCTTCTATCCTGTATCCAGCCGGATAGTAAAGCTAACCCGGATGGGCCGGATACCGAATAGTTATCGGATATCCATTTCATCTCTAATCCCTAATAATACTAATTTCGAATGTCCATCCTTAACCGTAACTTGAATCTAATAGCTGATCTCACTCCGTTTTCATTATAAATTAAAATGATAAGGTTATTCCATTTTCAAAATTAATTATTTCAAATAATAGGTACACACAATACAGTTTATTTTGTTTTGATAAATTAATATATAGCTAGTAATTAATAATTACATGTAAAGTTTAAATTTAAAAATAAAAAGTCTGTCATTGTTGACGGGTTATATAGCTAGTAACTATTTTAAATATTTTTGTATCCGCTCCTAAGCCCCATCTTACTTGCGTCCTCTCGCGAAATGTCCCTGAATATAAAAAGTGTAAATGAAGACTCCTCAGGAAAAACAATCAATGTCAAGTAATGTTTATTTAGAGAAATAGTTTTTTAGAGTTTCAAAGTCCATATTTCTTTCAATTATACTCTTTTTATACAAATATTGAATCAACTTATTACTATATAAACATATTCTATGTAGGTATGTACTTATATTAAACGTATGTACTGTCAAATTGACAACGACGTTTTTTAACATTCGGTGGGCGGACATTCCTGTTTCTTGCGATAGATAAACAGATATAAATTGAACTATTACAGCGGACCACGACGGTTTTACACAATTCTGATTTATGGTATAAAATAATACCCCAAAAAGTCAACAGATGGCATGAAGAGGTCATTTTAGTTTCACAAAAAAAGTGACATTCATATTGTTTTTCCCGAGGAGTCTTCAAATGTATTTTGACAATTCAATTCAATGACAATGATGTATCATCGGAAGACTTAACTAGTACAATTGTCATTGCTTATATATTTCGAGAAAATTTAGCAAATTACATTATTTTGAATTTTGAGCATATTTAGAAGAGTCGGGCGTGTTGTTAATTTTTTTTACTTACATATTATCAGCCGGTCGTTGATGACAGAGATAGTCCTAATATGACATTAAAGTACATTATAAAAAGTAGTATATGACACTTAACGTTAGAAGAATAACATATTACAGTCTTGTTATGGCCTGTATATTCCGGAAAAATTTAGTAAATTACATCATTATGAGCGTGTCTAGAAAAGTCTTGTGTACATATGCCGTTAATTTTTTTTAACAGGTCGATAACTCTGAGAGATAGTCCTAGTATGACATTATAAAAACAGTTTATGATAATTAACATTAGAGGAATAACATATTACATAATACAATTTTTATGATTTAGAAATTAATAACACCGTAGAAAATAATATTAAGAGTTATGTTATAAATCAACAAGTTAAACGAGATATACAATTATAAGTTATACTAAAGTAAACTTTGTAATGCACACATGTTGAGTTATATTTATCACAACTATAATTTCTAGAGGAGAAATGCCTCACATCATCAGGTGTAATTAATAAACGTCTATAATTAATATCTATTAATTACTATAATTGTTAATTTGACCTTAAGATGAGAGGGACTGCTCCTGTCGAAATTAAAGTAGTGACAAATATAACTCAACGTGTGTGCATTACAAAGTTTAATTTATTGTAAATTAAAATAATAATTTTTCATCACAAAGTAAATACCATATCAATCAATATTATTAAGAGAGGTAAGAGCACCGCACAAGTCAATAGTGCTTGGGTTCCAAGGTCGACGAAGTGTATCACGTGACATGCAAGAGTCAAAATTATATTTATGCATTCAGCATAAAGTCAGTAAATACAATAATTATTCGTAAGTAATTAATTGATTCGTATTAATGTAATTCGTAATTAATGTGCCCATATATGTGGCAAATCCATTTTTGATAATATCTAGAGTAAGGAATGAAGAGGTTAGGAAAGCTAACTCAAGTTAGCTCAACAATCGTCGAGCTTGTATGCGAAGATGTATGAACTTGGATGGGGCGAGAGTTGTGTGTCAAGACAGAAGAATGTGGCACTCTATCCTCTCTGCCTACCCCCGCGGAGATACGGCGTGATGGTAAGTAAGTATTAAGTACCTAAGTATCTAAACTGTTCTCGAGGAAAGCTTGAATATCAAAAAGGACGAATGTCAAAGGAATTTTTCGTCTAGAAATCAACTAAAAATGATTTTATCTTCTCAGTCTATTCTTTAAATAAAATCGTGGCAAATACTTTTAAATTACGTATTAACCATTACTTATTAATGCTTCATCATTATGACAAAGATTTTTTTCGTCGTAAATATAGAGATAAACATTGAAAAAAAATGCTTATTTTGACGTCGTTTAACTCCGTAACTGTCGACATTTCACTTAGAGTATAAAGAATATTTTCTATTCAAAAATGAATAAAGAAGTCTACTTACCTAGCTACGAGACACCTGTATAAATATAACGTGTTTTTGCCTATGTACTGCGGTGTAAAATAACATACCTATACCTACATATGGCTGTATTCTGAAAATAGCAATATTGCTATTTCGGTATCTTTACAGTTATTATAATGCCGTCAATGTTGACGTCTTAAGTTTGACAGGTTTGAAATTAATGAATTCGATCAATCAGAAAGCTCTAAAACTAAAAATTTCAAACGTAAAACGTCAAAATTGACGGCATTATAATTTTATACAGTGACTGTGAATATGTAGAAACAGTAATATTAATATTTTCAGAATACGACTGATATTCTGAAATTCATAAAAATATTTACTATATATAATATATACCTACATATATGTACCTATATTTTAACTAGATATCTAAGAAGTTTTGAATCGCCGTAGCTACTTATAAAATAAGAAAAATAATTAACGGTGCTTGCTCAATAATATTACAATACATTCATTATCATCATCACAATACTATTATGAAAGTATTTGTACGACATCCACAGTTTATTAAAACAATTAACTTGTTGTGAGCGCCATCTGTTGTAAAGTAGCATAAATAAACTTTTTTCTTGCCAATCAAAATTGCAATACGGTATATCTCAAACACACTCGCCTAGATTTGTATATAAATTAACATAATTTATGTTTTTATTTTATCCATCCACATTTACGACATCCAAAGTTTATTAAAATAATTAATTTGTTGTGAGTGCCATCTGTTGTAAAGTAGCATAAAAAAACTTTTTTCTTGCCAATCAAAAATTGCATGCAATACGGTATATCTCAAATCGCCTAGATTTGTAAAAAAAACATTATTTATGTTTTTATTTTATCTAATTTTGCCAACCTATAAAGAGACGGCACTGTAGATTAAGTGTTCACGCTTAGTTGGTTTTGAACTTTTTTAAATATCGCGTAAAATGTGTTGACGGCTTTTTGCTAGAATTTTGGAAAGTTACCCTTCCGATTTCATGAAAACTTGAAACTTATGATGTTTCTTACAAGGTAGTACGTAAAAGTGTCAAAGCTGTATTACAACCTCTTTGGTCAAAGCTATTATAGCTGATGCACTTGTTAACACTAAAAATGGGGTCTAACCAAATGTTGAGTAGGTACCTAGGTAGGTAGGTAGGTACTCGGAGTACCTACCGTAGACTCTAAGGAACCGGAAATATCCAAAAAAACAAATTAAATTATCAATATTTAATTAAATATAAAACATACAAAAATATTCCAAGTAAAGAAAAAATATACGTACAATACAAGTTAGTATTTTTACAATGCAGAAATAAAAAAATTAAATGAAAAAATCATAATTCCGAAAACTAATCATTCCAGTACATACATTTGACCGAAAAATAAGATACTACGTAAAGATAAAAAAAAATGTGTTAATTAACTAAGAACACATTAGAAAATTCGCATATTACATTTTCATTACTCTAATGTGAAGAACCGGTTCGAATGATTGCTGTTAATTAATAACGCCATCTGTTTTACAATAGAATCCCACAGCTTGTTTACATTTTTAATAATACAAGAACTAGAATTTTTTAAAAAAACGATACATGTAGTATATGTAATAAACAAATAGTTTCATTAAAATATAAATAAATACATCATTTATTATATCAAACAACAATATTTTAAATCCCAGTTTTTTTTCTCGAATTTTAGAAACAGAAGAGCAACAAATACCGACTGAGCGTAATGTCGGTAACTGCTTTCTATAGTGCACCTTTTTCCCACTAGGTTCCGATCTCACAGTATTACTCACCTCAACAGTCAGTTTGTGTTTTGCTGAGCTTGCCTTGTATTCGGTTTGTTAACCGTTCTCAAATAGTGCCTTATTTGGATAAAATACGAAAATGTCGGAGGAAGCAGCCGAAAATGGGACCGCTAACGGAGATGTTGTGCCGGAAATCGAACTTATTATTAAGGTAAGAAGTGCAACGTTTAAGTAAAACCTCATCGCCCGTTGGGGCGTATTCCATTTTCACACTCCGTGTCTATTTGATGACCTTCGAAGTTCGACCGACATGATCCAACATTCAAAGTATTTTTTATGATTCATAACGATTCAGATTAGTTTCAGGTTGTTTCCTTTAGCGGAGAATATTTATCCTGTAACTGACATTTTGTCGGTTGAGGGTCGCCATTTCTAACGTCAACTCTGGCAACATGTGTGCGCCAGCTTATGTATGTATGTAGGTCAGCGTTTTAGTTATTTTTCGTAAACAATCGCAAGTGACGGTTAATAAGGCTTATTGCAGTGTTTGAAAATGATAATCTGTGTGATGAGCAAAGTCGTAAAGTGTTTCTCAACAGTCATGGGCGTTATGTAAGGCTCTTCCATGGGAATTGTTAATCGCAGCCGCCTCGGAACAGAATTGCACTCGGTTTCATTGTTTTGCTTGTGACGTTTTTAGTTATTGCTCCGTTTGTGAATGCAATACGCGATACATTATTATGCACTATTGAATTTATAGATCGACTTCGATACACAAACGGATTCACTCCATGTATTTTCAGGAATTATAACACAAAACGTGTTTATGCATTTGCATTATTCCCTTTTAATAGCAACTTTTAATCAAGTTTCTGTTTTTACGGTATGCTGTGGTTAGACAATTAAATTCTCACTGCAAGTATTATATTTTACCTATCATTCTCAGAAGACGTATCTATTCTTATCGGGTATTTAAATCTGTTTCTTGCGAAATCGCTTAGCCCTAATTAAGTTACCACAATTGGCTATCCACTTTTATAAACATTACTGTTTATGCGGGAGGCAATGTAGGAATTGGAAAAGGGGATGGAAATGCAACATCATATTTCATGGACTAAATCATATTTAATCTATTTCTTAGCAAAAAGTGACAGTCATCAATGCAAGACATGTAAGTGGTTCAGACAGAGATCCTTCGAACTTCTTACGACCGAATATGAAAATGCCGCTAATATGAAAACCGCGGTACATTTAGTAAAAAATAGTAAACATTGCAGTATGACCATTGGAGGAAATTCTGTGAATGAAAAGAACAACCGAATGAGTCGAATGCAGGTTTTCAGGAGAGACAAAACAAAATTTTGGAATTTCGTTTGTTTACGAAATATCTCTTAAAATCTTGGTTATTTTTATCCAAATTTACACCAGTAGTTATGTTTTTTATACAAGAACGTTTAGTCAAGTTGACTTATCTCGTTGTTTCTTGCCAAATTTTTCAAATAATCATGTCATATGTCCTTTTTCAAAAAACCGAAAAAATAGTCACATTTTATTTTGTGACTCATCTTATTTTCCCTTGCTAGATATGCGTCTAAAGAACAACTCTGCATACTTAACTCAAAACTTGATTTTATTGACTTAATCGGATGTTCCTTTCGCCCACAGAATTAATTGTGCAAATTTATAAATGAAATTTTCACGAAAATTTAAATTAAGTCCTTTTTGGTGTTTCCATTCCAAAATTATGAGACCAACACTGACTCAACGTTTTTCCCTGTGTGCAAATTTATTTTATTTGTTAGTAAAAATAACAAAATATAGTATACTAAATACCAACCAAGTATCGTATTAAAATACGGAAAATGTGGTTTTTGGAAGGTTGAGAAATTCAATCACAAAAAATCGATACTATTTAAGCACTCCGTACTTTCGTATATTTTATGTTTTGACATCCTTGAAAATAATATTTTTTTAGTGTTTTTATTTTTTTAAGTAAAAGCGATAATTACTCCGCCCGCACCTCCGGATAATTTATGATACCAAGGCATTAATCAATTTTACAGAAATTTGGAGATTCCTCTCACTTTTCGCTTGTGTTTCAGCATCGGTCGGTGTAATTAGAACTTGGTAAGGGACCGATAATTAATACCGAATAGTGTAATTCCCAAGTGGCGAAAATGATCATCAAAAAAACATTATTAGTATTTTTCAATTGTACTGTACAACGGGCCACCTACACAGTGGCGGGAAAAGGTGATAATTACCGCAAAACAAGATATTATGTTATATGTAAAAAATATTTTTACACAATTAGGAGTGACTTTTGGCTTTTGCCGTTGCACGAAAATTACTCCGTTCGCATTTACTTTGAATTGTTCATTATTTTGTCCAACGCGGCAGACAGTTTCGTCCCACATCGAAAATCCGAAGATTAGTCCCTGTTTTTATTCCACGGAAAGCACGACACTATATGAGGGGCATAAAAGCAAAGGCAGCATTATCCCACCGAGGTGTTTCTGAAATAAATACAAAAAAAGTAATTTTCTCTGGAATCGACATCTTATTAGAAATCAGTTTTAAAAAACAATCGCCACCTCAGTTTTCCTTTTTTATAAGAATATTGTTGCGTTTGCTACCGAATAGTGGACATAGCCGGTTTAGCTATTTACATAACTGGATATTGCTGTCTTTGCTAAAATGTTTCAGCCTAAAATCGACATCAACTCTCACTTTTGCATAAAGCGGCTATTTTCTCACGTGACATCCTTGGGGGCTGATTAGTTGAGGTGGATTTTGCTGCCTTTGCTTTTTTACACTACGAGGATGCTGCTGTCTTTGTTTTAAATAGTGATTTGGAAATCTCGAATTTAGTACATTCAATATATTATATTTTTATTTTTTTTGCCTTTATTTACGGTACTTTTGTATTTCATATATTGTCGTACTAAATAATTTTAATTCGTATGCGATATAAGAAAATGCTTCGATAACACTGATTTGTAAAATTAAACTTTGAATGTTATGTGAACGTTAAAGGAATAATGTTGGTACATAATATAAAGTTATTTATTTACGAAATCTCTTCTCTTCTCTTTTAAGGCCCAGCAATATCGGCGAGCATGCTTTCATTCCATTTTCTCTTGTAAAGCGATTCAGTTTGGCTGATACTCGAAGTCTCTCACCATGTTCATCGCTTACATTACCAAAATTGTCTGGAAAAAAAAACACATTTGAGTGGAGGAAATGAATCTTCAGGGTCGTATTTAATCCCAAATCTTTGTAATTTTGCGGTAGTTCAATTCAACCAGCTGTTCATAGTTTTCGGATTTTTTATTCCTCGAGGAAGTTTGTTACCTCAATTTTGGAGGATTATTGATTTCTTGGTTTAGGGCCCCACAAATATTCCTTCTTTTATTTTAGATTCGCTTATTTTGAGAAATTTGTTTGTCAAATAGAGAAAACGTTCACAGTCTTAGCTTTTCGCCTTATTGAGGGTTTTCATCAATCCCAATTAACTTGATGTGGTGACATGGTTACATCTTGCTTTGAAAATAAATGCTGGAGTTTTTGCTTCCTGCTACGGAATGTCCATATTCTTGTCTAATAAATTCCATCCTTCCTTCCATCCATCCAGCTTAGAGTTCTGCTTGATTTTTTGTAAAAAAGTCAGATTACGGACTAAGTCATTCAAATCTAACTGGCCTAGCAGCCAAATATTTTTTCGTGGATTTGATTTTTATGTATGTCTTTCTAATTGATGTTCTAACTGGCTTATTTTATGCGGTTCCTGAATATGTCAACAAAGTCAGGGTCCGTTTCCCTGGCCCTCAAAGTCATCCGGGTCCTCCTCAGGATACAGGGTAAATGAACTTCGTGATTGTGCAGAACAGGTCCTATAGCTAAAGGGAGGTTGAATATTTCACTTTCGACTCTAATTAATATCCATATATAAATACAGCAACCTGAAGAAAGGTCCCTTGGCTCTCTCCATATCGTTGGAAACTGCAAAGGCATGTGACAAGCCAGTCGGTAAGCTGGGAATCACATGTTAAATAGCAGATGTGTGAGGCCCAAACCTTATCCAGATCTCCAACTTTGCGCCTAAAGCACAGTTCGTTACTTATTTTGATGAGAAGCATTATATTTATTTTTTGAGGCTTGAAAGTCACTTCACCACACGCGTAACAAAAGTGATAGTTGCGTGGTATTATTGTACATATGCAATAAATTGTACAAAGCTCGAGTGGTTCACAAATTAGATTAATGGAAGTGTGATACGGGTATTAACACAGTAGACATAGATGCACCGCACTTCCCAAACGACAGTAAGGAATTGAACCTTTTAGAACAAACACTTCCCAAACGACAGTAAGGAATTGAACCTTTTAGAACAAACGCTTCATTTCCAAACAAGCATAAAACCCCGCAATTACTCATTTCTCGAGTCATCCGGTTATTCCCCAAAATCATACATTATTCAGTGAATAAAATAGTTAACGGAGAATTGTTTTAAAGCGGATTCATAAATTAGAAATTCCAAGAATTAAACATAGCCAGATGTGCTAATTTGGGAGTAAAACATACAGTTCCAAAAAACAAATGGTGGCTGATGGACAAATTCTGGTGGTATATTCGAATTCAGCAGACAAAATGACTGATGATAATCAGGGAGAATTGTTACTGTAACAAAATCTTTGTCTACCTTTGCAATGATTTGATGGGCCCCGGATTTTAAATTAAACTGGCATGTTGCCGTCTAAGCTTACGCCAAAAGAGTTTTAAAATTGTCATTCATGGTACACACCTATTATAGGATTGCCTTCAAAATGACGAATACCATTAATAAAACGTTAATCATTTGTAAACATTCGCGTCGCTCGTTGATATCGCCTATTTTTTACATGCTTTTAATTAGCCCTCTTTATCTATTTGTTTGTTTGTTGTGGCGGAATCTTATAAATTAATCTTTCGCCAACTTTTCGACTAGCCAGAGCTCTGAAACCCACTTAAAGTGGATGACCATACCTTATTGAATCATTTTCGACGTGATTTGATCATTATTTCTACCACAATTAATTATTATCGAACATTGAAAGTGTCTACGTAGCTTCGAGATTATTAATATTAGAAATGAAATTAAAAAATGTTCCGATTTCAATTTTTTTTATTTTAATCGGCTGATTCAATTTTGACATTAGGCGTTGGAACAAAATGTCAAATACGATAAATTGGGGTTATGGGTTATGGTTTATAAAATACTTCAGGATAAACTTTGGTTTAAAAAAAAAAACGGTTTGACAAAAAGATTGTTCTACATAATTAACCAGGGGCTCAGCTCAAGTGTTGATGTGCAATATCCGCAGTATTTTCTGCAATTAGCCTCTCACACCCACGTGCCATTCCTTGACCTTCTCGCGGGTAAACTGATAGCCCAGGCGGCATTGCAAATGGCGTTTCGGCGTTTTTTTTTTACGAAAATGTGGGTTTTTAATTATTCTTTTATATCAGATAGATTGCAATTAGAAATAGAACCTTTGTTCTTATATAAAAGTAATAAACTGAACATTATTTACAATAATTAAGAAAAATGTAGGCATTAATCCACAGGCCGCGGCAAAAAAAACGTTTTTAATGTTCCACGGCGAAGAGAGGTTTGTTTTATATTTGTATGTAAGCATAGTATGTTTTTATACGTATAAAGTTTACTTAATTATCTAAAAAAAATTACTCAGGAAATTAAGAAATATTCAATATTAATAAAGTTATAATGTTTCAAACTTGCAAGAAATTTTTACGATTTTTGATAATTTTCAAATGCTTTCTTTCATTCATATAAAGAGATGATTTTAAGCTATATATTCTACTTAATCCCTCACTTCGAATCCTCACCCACTATTTAAATTTTTTTGTTTTTTTTATTAGAAACAAGAAATTACTATTTAAAAATAAATAAAACACACTATGATTATGTTCCAAAACACAGAGTGAAAATCATTATTACGGCCGGCGCCGCGGCGAGTGGCGAACGTCTCTCTGTGTCCATTTTATTCTGTCGATATTAAATCACTATAAAACGTATATTCTACGCAAATATTACTTTATTGTTAATTAATAGCATATTATATTGCCAAAAGCATCTGAGTTTCACTCATACAATAAGGTTTTTGGCTAAATTATACGATTTTGTTGATATGATCATCAAAATATTAAATTTTGAAAGTGCATTCATTTCACGTATATATCTGACGTTTAACAATGTCGCGGTGTGTGTCTGCGTACGCGCATAAGTGTGTAAAACATCTCAACGTTGTAAATTTCAAATATATACCAAGTTCAATCATTTAATCAATTAATAAAAATTTGTTTGTGCAGATCGACGTTTCGATGATTTTAAAAGTATTTCAGAATTATTAATATGTTTTTTAAATTCTATACAGTAAGTAATAATTGGACATAAATAAAATACGGGAATTTGTCGAAAGTTCTGATATACGTAGCACGCGCGTGGGTGTAGGTAATTGTTTTGATATTGTCATATTACGATATGCATTGATTTAAAAAGGAGTTGATTATTAATATGATTCTTAAATTATTTACGGAAAATAATAAGTCTACTCAAATAATATAAGATCACTTGTCAAAAGTTAAAATAAGTAAATATTTTGACAGATGTATTGGTTCCCCGGGGACGAGTGACGCCGACGAAATCGATGAATATATGACCATCTCTTTCTATCAAAACCTTACTGTTTTAGCAACGTATGTAGTATGTACCATTCATATGTAACGAACGTGTAAATTTTATTCGATTTACGCTCAGATGACATCTCGCGCACGGTTTGAAAGCGGACGATCTATCGACGTAATTTGACAGATTCGCATGTTTGTGAAATGGATGTCTAGCCTTAAAAGCATATCTTCAAAAAATTTTTTATCCACTTGTTTTTAAACTTAAAAAGTAATTTCTTTATCGGTAATACAGACATACCGGGTATAACTTTTTATGTTTGAATTTCACCTTTACATTAATTAGTTATTTTTATTTCCTTGTCCTGTTACAAAATGCCGATAAATATTTAATTTTCACAAGAAAAACATATCGCGAAATCGATCTAAAATGCAAAAAAAAAAAATTTTAACATCAACACACATTACAATATGACTAAACTCACCGTTTCCGTTAAACCTCTAATTGCTGAAATTCTACTAAATTTGCTTCAGTTTTTCACAAAATTATATGGTAGTATGTTTGTGTTAACAACGCCATCTGGTAGCGTTAATGACAGATATTGTTACATAGATAATTGTGTACTTTCATCATATTATTGTGTGTTTCACCTCAGTAATAAAATACATATTTTTGTAAACGTGCATGTGTAGATGAAGCAATTTTCAGATGGCTAAAAATACATATTTACAAATTTTTTTCCGTATTTTTATTGAACTTTATAAAGTCGGTACTGTTTATAAGATTACGTCATTGAAAAATAACATCTGCTTGTATACAAGGTGACGATGAGTGATTACCTAAGCGACGAGAACATTTCCTGCGTTCTTAGCCAGCGCAGGCTAACTTCTATCAGTCCTCGGGCCATTTTGTAAATTTTAGATTTGATATATCCTAACTTAAAAATATAATGAAGTCTAATAATTTTTGATTACGTTTGTACGTATTAAAACAAATTCGAAAAATAGCCTTCACTCCTCTAATTCCTTGCGTCAGTTGGGTGGATTTTAATTAGGGAATCGTCCGATACCGATATATCGGCGATACCATGGGTTTTCCGATATATCAGAATCGGCGATATTAATTTGTCGATACATTTTGAATTTCGTACTATAGATAATCCATGTGTGAATGCGCCATCTTCGCGCTTGATTCGTTCATGTTTAAACGCGGCACAATTTATCTACGCTCGGAGAATCCCCGCGTTTCATAATTTCATTCCAAACACGGAATACATGTCGCGTCAATATTCTTACTTTTCTCAAACGAAGCCAAAAGCCTGTACTATGAAAATACGACTAAATTGCTGGCGTCCTGGAATGGGGCTCGAACCACCGATCACCAGATCACTAGGCGAACGTCATAACCACTACACCAACAAGCTACTCATATAATAATCTGAACGTAATGTTCTGTTAAATTACGTTTTTTTTAATTTAATTATAAAGTTTTGAACATTCTAAATAAATATTATACAAGTAATTTTGTCTGTTTCTAATCTAAACCCTCAACTTTTTACGCCTTTTGAAATCTTCACTGTCCGTATCGGCAAAAGTGCGTATCGGTGCATCCCTAATTTTAATCTCCCCAGCATCTCTACAGTAGCAGAAAGGGGCAAATGTTTCATTTCTTCGGTTTGTTTTAACTTTTCAGAATAAATCATTAAATAATGTATCTATAGTTCTAGATGTCTTCCGTGCAAGTGTTAAATCTAGCTGTTAAACGAAATATCGTGTATACGTTTACGAATTCTCATCTTTTTCTATTAATGTCAAGCTAAACTCTGAGTGTATATCAGATTGAAAGTTTCGTAATCTCAGAGATCCAATTTCGTGTGCATATATGTGCCCACGAAACTGGGATATATCTCATCGTGTCCAATACACAGATGAAATTTTACTCTCAAAACTCGCAATCGTACTGAATCGTGGCGGTTTCTAAATCAGTCTGTTGCATTTAAATGTCATCACTTTATTATATAAAGTTTTTGTTTATTCGCGCCATTTCGCGTACACGTTCTAGCCTTCGCTTCAGTTCAGGGTGACATCTCTGAGGCCTCTGAGTACCATCAACGGCCGTTATTGTCATGAATAATTATTTTTTACGACAAGCACCTTTTTTTTTATCATTTTATATCAAATCAATTTATGGACTGTACAAAAAGAAGGATACGTAATGTTTCTATTTTTTTTTTTAAAGATAAACATGACATTGTATATTTCCAAAAGAAATATTACAAGCCCTTTTTATGACGTCTATAATTATAAAGTGGGAAATCTGTTTGTGCGAAGCAGCAAAAACTCTCTACCGGAACTTCTTGAAATTTATCATGAGCATTCTGTCTGGAATTTCTAGGTCAACGAGACAAATTTCAGCTCGCAACGACTTTTCTTTCATCTGCTATGCCGCTTTATTTTTTGTCCCGTATTTTCTTTTTTTTTTATAAAAAATATTTTTTTGAAAAGATAGCGTTTTTGAAGAACACACAGAGAAAGTTTATTTGAAAGTGTTAAAACTCGTATTAAATAAATAATTTGCGAATGACTGGTGATAATTTGTTTGCGCTTTTTCCTTTTATGCAAGCGTCGATTTTTTTTAAATCGAAAAGTCGATTTTCAGTGAAATATGGGGGAATATGAAATTAACATAAATATACAAGAATCCTAATTACAGGCGAAGTCCGGTAGTCAATATTTAGTTATTAGATAAAAAGTCGATGTATTTCGAATATTGTACAATATTGGTTCTCAAGTATTAAACAACCAGATTAGCCCTCGGTGCTGCCTAGTTCTGATAGAAATCATTTAGTCAAACGCAATCGTAGGCCAACACATATGCACATATTATATCTTGGTCACAGAAATACACATTTTATGATTTTTTTCTTTCTTAGCATATTGTAATAATACGTACGATAAAATTAGCAATTTGAGGCTGCCAACAAAAAAACCGCAACGTATTTTAATAAATTGTGAAACCAAAGCTTCGATCGCTGAAACTCACCGCAATGTTTTATTTGCGAATAATTATTTATAGGTTTATGCAGTAACTTATGGTGGTTAACACCAGAGCTGGGATATTCGTGTCTTATTTATTATCATTCGGTTTCTGTTGGATGTTTCTAGAGAGCGTCAGGCAACGACACTTCGATTATTCCAAATATCCGAACTGCACGCGATAAGAGTGAAACGTTTTAGAATGCAGAATTTTTCTTGTCAATGTTTGTTTTATTTTTTATTGTACCTGGCTCCGCTCGAAATTCGGATTCTTGTTTAATTGATTTTATTATACCTAACTTATATTCTGTTTAAAATAAATTAAATATTACAAAAAAAAGTTCTTTAGAACACTCATTTCGAAATCTTTTTTCTTGTTGTACAATATTGAAGAAATAATGTGTCGTCTTATTTTTTGAGTTAATTGAAATTGAAATGTTTTAATTAGTTTGAAAGCTTCGTATCTTAAGGTGGAAATGACGCCGCGCACCAAAAATAGTCGCGAATAAGCTGTGACGCTAGAGCGCGTCGTTCGAGAATTTTAGCTGCTCCAGAAAAACACGTTACGTTTTCAATTCTCCTTAGTAAATAATGAAATTTCCACATGAATTTTCTAAAGTTGTCTTATAATTTTCATTCTTTATTCGTACTTTTATCACAGTGAACAAATATTATCTATCCTCAAAATTATTTGAATCGTGAACTCCTAAAACGGTTTCTATTATGAACACTATCCGGGTTTTTCTTACTTTACGTTACTTATCAAGTCAGAAATCTGCGTAATTTTCGTTTGACGTTTTTCTGGAGCTGACTTGCGATGGATTTTTCCAGTTTCGTTAAATTCAAGTTAATTTTAATTTAATGAATAACGCTTATTGAAATTTTTGGAATATGTTAATCGGTTGTAACATCTTGATAATGTACGAGTATAAGTGTGTATCTTTATTATTTCGAATTTTCAGAAACACCCTTTTACCAATGTTTAGAATTTCCTATTTTCACTTTCTTAAGTGGCATTCAATAGATTGGGTTTGGCTAGTTTAATGCAGCGGACCTCAGCTTGCGTAAACACAAATAAGTTTCGCTTTTTCATTTTGTGAAAAATGTACCCCTATAAACGTGTTGAAAACCGCTGGAGCAATGAAATAATGAAGCTCATTTTTTCTACTACCTTAGGATCATTTTATTCATGACCTAACAGCCCAACTAGTCACCGGTCGGCGTTTCCGCGCGAGGTCTCCAGCATTAGTCACCCCGAGTCCGGAAAGGTCAAAGTTGCGCGCTGATAACGAGTCATGGAAAACCAAGCGCTGAGGTTAACAGGTGGGCGCGCGTCACGTGCGGGCTGCGGGCGTCGGCACCCTCGCAGCGTCGAGTTGGAAGCTGTGTGTCATAGAGATGACGCGGTGGGACCATCGTTCGCGCATCACATTCCCGGACTAGAAACTGCGCTTTTTCTCCGTGACATCACGATCCCCGCGCGTGCCACGTGCCGGCATGCGACTTTGCCTTAAAAAATAGTATTTGTTTTAATGAAGCTCTTTAGTGACTCGCGTGCTCGCCTCTGTCCACGTAATGTAACATTTTTTGAATAATTTGGTCGGCCACAACGCGAGCTCGAGGGGTCATTGCGACGAGGGATGTGACGGATCTAGACCGGTCTACGGATCGATAGTAATGTAACGAGATGCTTAAAAGAATTTACGCAATGTCCGAACCCCTATCAATATGTCACTTGGAACAGCACTATGGAAACATCGAGAACGGTCTACAGAAATCTACAGCCTTCGCGAAACGTCTACAAACGACTGGAAAAGCCTAGAAGCGACGACAATCTTTTCCTAAACACTAGAATAATCTTGGAGGTTCGATAATCCAATTTTTGGGTATAAATACGGCAGTAACTGAAATAATCGAAGCGATAAATGAAACGAAATAATTGAACGAAGTATAGGTCTTTTCATACAAGCTCGCAATTGATTTAATGTGGGGACAGTGCGTAATACGCGCATTGTTTCGTTGTGTTTAGTTTACGGATACAAGAGGGGCGAAACAATGCGCGTATTACGCACTGTACCCACACTAACTCAATTGCAAGCTTATATGAAAAGACCTATACCTAATTGGCGAAACAAACCAGAGCGACTTCTATGAGCGAGAATTGAATATTCTACGAGCGATAAATACGTGTTATCCAGCGATAATAATGAGTTCATGTACGAGTGATGTACTGCGAAATAATGTGAATGAAAAAATGGCGTTGAGTTTCATTCATGTTACATGAATAATTAATTAATAAATCGCTGATTAATTTCCAGTGTTTTCATTCATTCTCCCCTAGCCACTGTGGCAGTATGATTAATATGGTTCGATTCAATATTTCTTTCCTGCGTTCTAGATGTTTCTAAGATAATTCTAAATTTGATCGTGCCTTATCACCTTGGTTTGTGTTATATCTAAATGGTCTTGACGAATCGAACGATAAAATGCTTCACGACGACCACACAACATACATTCTAGGGTGTGCAAAATCACCGAAAAATGGCATTACCGGTGAATCAGTAAAATGAAGCTTGTACCGTAAATTTATCTGAAATGATAGCCTCATTGAAAGGAGTATATAATGACTAGGGAATGCAATCCCACAAAACCATGTCGATCCGGGTATTTGCGGGACTGAATAATCTTAGTCCCGCTGGATCCAGGTATTTGCGGGATCCAGCAGGGTGGACTTAGATATCTAATCAATCGTATAATAAAGACGTAATACCTCGATCTACCAACCTTGTTTTTAGAGTTTTAAATTTATACCTAATCAAACAAGTTCTTTGGGACATTTTAAATGTTTTATTAATATACCTTCAGTTAGACAAAGGTAAAGTTTAAGTAATAAATTGGCAAAGAATAAGATAAGACATAAATTTACATAACAACTTAAATTTAAATAATAACTTTCACACGATAAATAATATTCTTGTACGATAAGCATCATAAGTTTAAACATTATTTTGGAAATAGCTTCGTAAAAAAGTTAAAGTATTAATTGTGTCGTTTGATAAACGGCTTCTGATATTGGACACAAGGTAGCCGGCGGCTGAAAAAGCTCGTTCAGCTTCCACGCTGGTTGGCACAATAGTCATTAGCGCATTGTAAGTGAATTGAAGGTATGTGCCTTTTAATCCACCGGACTCGAAGTAATTCATTTCCTTTATCAAAACCTCAAGGTTGCTCATATTGCCAGATCTAGGTTGTTGGGCTGTTGATCTCGAACTCTTCATACTAATCAAAGTAAGTTCGAGTTCGTCTTGAAGTGACATTGGTGTTGCTTCTGATGCTGCTGCTGCTGCTACGTATGTCTCCAGATTAACGAGAAGAGTGTCATCATAGTCATCGTAAGGATCATCAGCGTTAGCAGGAGCAGTGGCTACTGCGTTGTTACCCGTGTCCATGTACTCTAGCCTTTCGACTATAGTTTTGATTGCCTTGCGTATTACACTTTTTGAAAGTAGACTAAATGTGTCATCAACATTAATAAATTGACTTCTGTCTTCTTCGTACTTGTATGGATCATGTAAGTATAATAAAACTCTGAAATCCGTTTCCTCAACGAATCAAGAAATTTTTGGGCTAATGGTTTATTAATATTTTTCAGTTTGACGATGATTCTTACCGTTTATATTTACTGTAACGTGCCCATAGAATATGTTACTTCCATACCGATAATATCTGTATAGAAATAAAATATGTATTCATCGGCTTTATTAAAGCCTTATATATTTATCGGTTTACCGAAAACCGGTAACGCGTGCCCCTAGTACACCTTTATTTAGCAGGCTTCTTCGACGTTCGCACTGTGCGGCGTGCTGCGACGGCCATCGCTGGTGAGGAGCTCCAGCGTTAACCTTCCCTCTCCGGGACTGTAAACTGAGTTGAAATTGCCTCTTATTAGTATACATTGAATATCTGTAAGTATACTGAATTCAGAGTTCATATTTTAGGTATTCCTCCGTAACATATTTATGTATTTGATACAATAATTACAATACATACAGGTATTTACCGGACGTTGATTTGTCAATACGTGTATGTATTTTAGGGGGAAATGTTGTACAGGGCGCTGGATTTGGCGGATTTAGTAGAGCGCGCAGCCGGGTTAGACGCGTCTTACGCGACTTTGTGCTGTCGTTTGTGATAACCAATGTTTTTTCTCATTTTTAGCACTTTAACGTAATAATTGATACATATACACTAAATTTCGTTCAAAATTCGACATTCGAAATTTTTGAAACCGACTGGTCCCCACTAAACTAAAAAAAGTCACTAAACCCACTAGGAAAATGTTCATTTTATACTAGATAAATCCCGTTAATTCGAAAACCCTATAATTCGTACTTCGAAATAATATTTAGCCCCTCACCCCATAAATCAATACATTTTAGTTCACATAATTCGATTTTTTTTAAATGTAACAAAAATTTTTTTCGTAAATGAAATCAACAAATATGTCAATATCGGACACTTTGGTAATTGAAATGTCGCGATCTTTGTATTACCATAAATTATTAATTATTGAAAAAAAAATATATTTTTTTAATTTTTTACGATTTTTGGAGAATTTCACAATCGCAACCTGATTTTTTTTTGTACCTCGAATTTCGAATAAACGGGGTTCGCGTTTACACCACCGGGATGGCGTTTAAATTTTAGCACCGTATAGGAAAGGTTAATAAAGTGTGGCACACGTGACGATGCAGGCTTGAACGTTGGAGGCTTCGCGGAGCGCGAGGCATGGAAATGCGCGCGGGCGCTTCCATAACCCTTTCTAATATCTGTTGCGACAATAATCGCCATTTTGCTCATTCGGTTTACCAATAATCTGCTCTTTACATTTGAGAATGAGCTTATCGGTTTTAGCTGCATAACGCCAAGCCGAGTCGTCGTTTGAGGCTCGATTCTTGAAAAGTACGCAGATATCTTCATTGTATCCCATTACATAGATTTATTTTGTATAAGTGCACAAAAAAGTATATTCTGTTCTTATTATTGCTCTAATTGTATTTATATATGATCATTAAAATGGATGGAAAACGTAAACTATGTTAGCCCTGGTTGAGTTTAATTATATTTTATATTTTCCTACTCAAGTTTTGAGTGTATCAGAATTTCTTCAACTTAAGTACAAGTAACGGTTTATGTTTTCCATCCAGTTTAATGATCGGTATGAATAATCATTACCATGTTGACGACAAATCTATCAAAAATGTATTGAAATATGTTTTCATTGTACTTTTTAAATTCTAGAACTGTTTATCAGTGCTATTAGCGACCAGTTGATAATCTGTATATTTTATCTATATAATAAACAAGTGTTCGTTTGTACAAAATCGACATTCTCTGAAAGTTCTTCACCGATTGCTTTGAAATTTTGGTACAACGTTACATTCGATTACGAGGATGTTTTGTATACCTAATTTGTTTTCATATACCTACTACTCATTTATATAAATAAAAATGTAAATTTTCCATAGTCCAAAATCATAAATCTCCTAAAGTTCTTTTTGACACAACGTTGCATTCGAATTCGCACAAAATTATTGGAAAAAAAGGCGCAGGTACCTACCCTTTCAATGTTGATAAATATAATATACAATATAATATACCTATAACATTTTTCAAATTCAAATTTTTCGATAACATTCGGTTGCCTGTG